>VZRO01002612.1:1105314-1164478 GCA_013397915.1 Daphoenositta chrysoptera
AAAAAAAAAGCGCCTGAAATACAGTTTAATTATTTACTCCTTTTATGGACTGTAAAAAAAGAGTATCTGCTAATTAAGTTTTTAAGACAAATTCATATGCAAACTTTTGATACAATAGTGAAAACTGAACTGGTGTTTCAGCTTGAATAGATACCCTACACTACTGGGACGGAGGGGGTCTATGCCATTCTCATGTTGCAGTACGTAGATATTCTATACATGGAAATGTGACATGGTAGCCCTTGCTCTGTCACACTTACAAATATGTTAAATCCCTAGCTTTCCTATTATGAGGTGTTCTGCCAAACTATTTGTGGTGGGAAAGTAAAGACTTTTAGTACATTGTTATTACTATTTAGCACTTCTGTAGCAGCAAGCTTTGACTTATATTTTTACAGTATTTGATATTCTTCAGGTGAAGGTTGTGATGGAGTTACTCATGTGAGCAACTACTTTGCAGCATCAGAAAACCTTTTCTCATTCAGCCACTTGTTAATACCAAGAGTTTCAGTTTTAGAAGGAAATTCTGTTTGACTAAGATATTTTCAGGAATCAAGACCTTGACTGTTTTTTTCTTCTTCACATATTACTTTATTGATATCTTTGGACTAGACTGAAAGCTTTTGCTTAATTCATGACCACTTGTGCAAGTAGACCTCTTGAGTAAAACGATGTTATCAGAAATAAAAAAGTAAAGTGGAAGACGTTGTTTCAAAGTTTCTGGAAGACAAAACTGTTAATTTTTTTTTGATTTTGCAAAGCAAGCTTGGTCTGATCCTTTTTCTGTCCTATTCCTCTCTGTAGTTTGATTCACGTGGCCTGTAACACCTGCACTTTCGAGTGATAATTTTTCATCCACCATTTTGAAATATGAAGATTGAGATTCCTCAGGCTTTAACAGGAATTCAATCTAATCTAATAACTTCTGATAAGAATTTTGATGCTTTTTCGCTGCTGGAGAGGTTGCAAAGAGGGATGCACTATTCATAGTTCCTTCCCTGTGCCATTATACCATCAATGCACATCTGCTGCTCAGGGACACTGTGTATTAGGTAGGCATCACACCGAATGTGTATTTGCTTCTTTCTATAAGATCATAAGAACAGATTTGGTGATTCTTCCAAAAATCTACGTAAGTTAGGGCAATACTCCTATGTACTTTATGGAAGATATTCTTTAGTATGTGGAACGTGTACTTGTTATTACTTAAGGTAAAATAAATCAGAAACTTTGATGTATGTAATCTACACTCCTCTGATCTGTTTAGAGGGCTGACACGAAGGGCTGAGCTAGCAGTATGGGTCCCTTAGGATCCTCACATGGAACTGAGATTTTTTATGTTGCTCTAATTCACTCTTAGAGACAGTTTGGCCTCCTGCCAGTCTGGAATAGAAAGAAGAGAGGAGTGATCATCTCTTTTCTTGTCTTTCCTCATCCATGCAGTGTTGCATGGCCCCAGCTGTGCTGAATTAATGTCTGGGACAGTTTATCATTTCAAACCTTTTCTTTCCTCCCATGAAAGATTTTAGAAGAGAAAGTAATTCTACCTAGGAGCTGGCTGCAAGAGAGTGAAACACCTAGAAAGTGAACAGAATCAGTTCTCCTACAGAGAAGCCAGACTTAGCAGGAGGTTGTGCTAAGGATGTGAGAGATGTTAACTATCCATCATCACCCCTAGCTGCTCAGGTTTTCTGGAGCTTTATGAATCCTGAGCATTGTGATGGTGCTGTCAGATGTCTCCCCCAGTCCTGTGAGGATTCTCTTACCCTCTGAGGCCAGCAGCAGGAGCAGCCCTGCTCACACACTTCTCAAAGTGGCTGAAGTGAGGTGGGAACCAGGAGTCTACCCTTGGGAAGGCCTAATCTTCCTGAAGAATTCTTGTTAATACTGGTCTTTGGTCGCCAGTGGGGACTTTTTTGGGACAAGCCCCAGGGAGAGCCCAGTTCCTCTCATGAGGAGTGTGCATGCAGACACAGACATGTCTGTGGGCAGGTGGACAGGATGGAACAGGGATGTAAGGACCAGGTGTCTGCATTGCACCAACATCAGCATCCAGGTGCCTCCTGGGGCTGGGGATTCTAGCCCCAGGCTGGTCCTGCAGGCTGCCTGACAGGAGCACCTTGGACATGCTCTCGAGGTGCAGTGGCTGGGGTAGTTTCACCCAAAGGGAAAGCAGTTTTCATGCTCAGAAACCACTCTGGTCTGAGTCCCAAAGCTCAGCACGGGCAGAGAGTCAGGAGATCTGTTTCAGAGGTGCACTCCTGATTTAGACTGAGAGTGGTGTAGATGCAGTCTGCGACAGTTCCCTGTTTATATTGACATTGCATTGTATAATATTTTACACTTTAAAGGTTCCACTTAATTCACTGGGATTACTCAGGATTTAAAGCATGATTCACTGTTGTAAAATGTAAGACATATGGATTGCTTCCCTTGCCAAATGCAAAATTTTTGGTTCAAGAATTCTAAAATAGTTTTTCTTTACACAATCTCTATGGCTACTGAAGCACACAAGGTATGTTGTATCATTTCTAGAAGCAAGCTGCCGTTTTTGGGGAAGAACGAGTAGAGGGGAGAAGGATTCTGAAGCACCTCATATATGTGATGCTAATGCTGGAAGAAAATTAACCTCATGTGGTACCATGGCCAGAAGAACTGTTGTAATTCTGGGTACACAGAAATGGATGTGTCAGGAAGGAGAACAGAGGCTGAAGGATCTCTGCTTGGCACTGGTGGTGTGACGTCTGCTAAAGTAGTCCCATTCAATTATCTGCACTTCAAGAAGGATGATGGAGGAACTACAGAGAAGAGTACTGATAATGACAAAAGGATTGGGAAAAGGCTTATTTTTAAAGACAGTGATCCATTTAACTTATCAATGAAGTAACTCAACCCTCTGGAAGAATGAACATGAGGGAAAAGAGCTATCAGAAGACTCCTCAATCTATCACACAAACACAGGGAGATCTACAGCTCGAAGTTACAGGCAAGCAGCAGGTTTTTAAGGAAATTAACCAGTGAAGCAACTGGTGGGGATGTCCTTTGACTGAAATCTTAAACCAAGCAGGACAATTGAGCTTCAAAAGGCATCAAGAAGTCCTAAAGCCCATGTTATGACATGATATACTTAGAGCAAACGATCACAATGGTACTTTCTAGCAAACCTTCAAGCACAGACCTCTGAGAAGCCAAAGTGTGATTGGCTAAATATTTACATATTGGTTATTTGATATGAATTTTTGTGAAACATGTTGTTAATACCCTGACAACAAAGGTTTTACTTTGCCTTCCCAATTTGCACCTGTGTTATTTCTACAAGTGTGTGTGAAGTGGACTGTGTTTCTATTTTTAACAGGAATAGCTTTGTATAGAACAAACAATTTCTCTGAAGTTTATAAGTTTATGTCTATAAAGAAACACGTTATTTTGGCTACTCATTTTTTAGATCTTATCAAGGATTTTTGGGTAACTACAAAGGGGTTATATCATATCGCTCAAGCATTAGTGCCCCTTATTCCAGACGACAAACCATCTATTTCTGAAGCCAGATACGTTACCCAAGAAGAAGCAGAGGAACTAGGCCCTACAGGAAATATATTTAATGCACAGGAGGAATTAATAGTCAGCAAATACCCTGATTATCCTGTCGTGGCCAGAGTCCATACACATTTGATGGTCTATAAGGGGTAGAATTATGGGGTTTTTTTCATATTCCAAAAGTTTTTCCTAGAGCCATATTCAAGAAAGAGAGGAAACCAAGGATAATCTTCAAACCCTTTGCTCTACCAGTAAATCAAGCTATTACACAGGTAGTGAATCAGGCCTGACTTTCAGTCCTAATTTCTGTATGTCTGTAGTTGACCTCATACACTTTAGAGCCTCCCTTCATAGGGTCCAGTGCTCTACATGGACACAAATGAAAATGCACTAGAGGGAGAAGAGACTCGGTTCATTTGTGATGATTAAATTAAAAATACAGTACTAGTAAATGTTTGAAAGACAGTATTATGGTATTCAAAATGAAATAAAAATTAATATTTAAAGAGTGAAAATACACTTCTTAATTCCATGTTTTGGCCAACTGTATGTAAAAACTGGGTATTTAAGACATTGAGGTACAAAATCAAGTTTTGTCTCTGTCTTGTTCCTCTTGAAACCAAAAGTGGGTTTGCCTCTACTTCCTTGGGAATATAATAAGACCCTTAATTTTCAATGCCTTATAACTACTGGAAAAACACTGTATGCAGTAGGGATGAATGTGCCCCTAATGAGTACATTTTTTTTTTTTTACTATTTTGGTTCCTAAGTAACACAGAAAGTGATTTGAAAGACTAAGCAGCGAGGGAGAAACAGGTTCAATAAATCAGTACAAACCTTCATTACATTTCATTCTTTACCAGGACAACTGTCCTTACTCTCAAATCAACTATCCCAGCTTCATCTGTCAGTGCTGCTGAGAACTAATTTCCTTCCTTCCTTCCTTCCTTCCTTCCTTCCTTCCTTCCTCCCTTCCTTCCTTCCTTCCTTCCTTCCCTCCCCTAAATCACATCACACAGATGCCGCGGTTCCTTCTTTTAATTGAATCCTACAGCGCTGATTTTTTTTCTCACTGATTTCAGCATTTCCTTTAATGTTTGTATTAGAAACACAAGTTAGGGGAGATAATAGGAATGAGGTAGTTCCTGTGTGCCTCTTGGCCATCTCCCTTGAATATCTTCCTAATGTCACTAAGTTTAACTACGCATTTTGAGACTTCCAAAATCAGGTTTGACAGCTTGGGCTTCAAACTATAGCTTCCTCTGCATTGTGTCATGGTAAATTTGTGACTGGCAATATTTCACAGGCTGCAGTTGCTTATGATTTTTCTGTGTAATTGGTTCTGTGTAGGCTGCTGCCTTTCTTTCTTTCTTTTTTCTTGATTAATATTAAAAGAACATAACTGATTACATTGTTTTGTATTTTCTCTGCTAGGATCTTTTGTTCTTTTATTTTCAAGACTCTAAATATTTCATTTTAATTAAATTAAAATTTTGTAATGAAGGATGCAAAACTGTGAGTCAACTTGAAATATTTTGAATCATTTACATGACATTCCTCATTTCAAAACATTTCTTTACTTACCCTTACAATAGAATTAGCATGTCAGCCCTAACCTTTTACTTGTTTTGGGGTGGTTTTGAAATTTTTCTTTTAAGGACTGCTAACCATCTAATGCTATCTAACTTATCTAAAATTTCTAACTCTGTCAACCATGAAAGACTGGAGAAAACATCACTGAGATATGCAAGGTGAGGCCAGAATTTTCATAAATATAGAAGAAGTGGAACTGAAATTACACTTGGGTTTATCGGTATTAAATTTACTACTTTAGTTCTTTTTTATTTTAAGGAAAACTTTGAATTGAATATAAACAAATATACATTATCAAAAATTAAATGCTTTTGGAAGAAAGGTTATGTGGAAAACTAATATTTTTTTAAGAGTTCTAGTGTAATGCTAATTGCAATGTTTTCCATGTCTCTATGTTAACAAATTTAAATCAATCCCTCTGGAGTGAGAGTAGGAGCAGTGTTTTACATACTTACCATGGCATAGTTGCACATTTGTTCACTTGCTTCCCTATTAGAACACAAAGGGGCAGGATAGTGAAATTACCATGAAGCAAAAATACTTGAACCAATATGCAAAGGATTTTTGCAACACAGGGATCCCATCAGCTTAAAAAGATACCACCTGAAATGGCATCTAATGTCAGCACTAAATGTTCACAGAATCAGCTTCAAGATTAGGTGAGAGACCCTGTAATTTTTCAAGCTGATTGCTCTGTAACTGTCCAGATAGAGAAAGCACTGGCTTGGGGCTTTTAAAAAGTCTTTTGGACTCTCAGTTCTACAAATTCTAGTCCCTCCAGATGAACTTGGGCTTAATTGGGAGTAAGAGCAGCTGCAAGATTTTCAGATATCACGGAATTTCCGTAACAGTCTCTGTTTGCACTCATCAGTGTTTATGTTTACTTTTGTAAGAGTAATGAGTAGTCCAGCTAGAAAGATTTATCTGCAAGCCAAAGCCATGTGAGCATTTGCAACTGGAGTGTGGTCACTGAAAAGAATATAATTACTTTTTATCTCTTTCATTTGCCCAGTGCCAGGAGAAGATAACCAGCTTGTGTTCTATAAGGATGAGCTTCCCTGGAAGCTTCCTGATGGCTTGCAAAGGCACCAATTGCCTGACTCTTTCTGGTGGGGTGATTAACTTTGGTATTATCTTCTCTTGCTAAGTCTACAAATTGCTGTAAACCAACAAAGCCATCATCAGATTTATCAGCCAAAACAAACCCATGAAATTACTTACTTTTCAGTAGTGTTTGAGGGCTCACAACCGTAAGTGCATTTTTTTGTTATGTATTTGCACAAGCCAAGAAACACATAGACACAATATACAGACATCCTTCATTTTTTAAGCCATGTGCCTTGGACCTCACACGTCAGCCTTTACCCTCACAAAGATCCCACTGAATTCATTAGGACCAAGGTGCCAGCAGTCCTTTACTGCATCCTGTCAATTCAAAGAGAAAAGATTTGTTGTTCCAGATGCACTACAAGCTGTCTTTGTTTAGTGCTATACTAGGATCCTTATTAACACCCATCCAGTTGTGGCCATGTACTCTTTACTTCTCAGTAGTAATCAGAACTCAAAGCTTGGGATTAATCTGTGTTCAGTCCCTGACCCACCAAACCTAGGAACAGAGCAACGATGATTTCTTTCTGGTTTTCCTTCATTTTGAGAGTAGCAAATGTGTTTATCTTGAGGTTTCTGCTTTTCCTTGGAAGACGTTGTAGTGACAGAATTGTAGACAAGCAATTTCCTTTTCTTAGTTGTAAAATAAAGGCAACTAGGAACAGGACAAGAGGAAATGGCCTTAAGCAGTGACAGGGGATTTTCAGGCTGGATATCAAGAAGAATTTCTTCACAGAAAGAGATGTTAATTATTGGAATGGGCTGCCAAGGGAAGTGGTGGAGTCACCTCCGTGAAGGTGTTCAAGAAAGGACTGGATGTGGCACTCAGTGCCATGGTCTGGCTGACAAGGTGGTGATCAGTCAAAGGTTGGACTTGATTACCTTGGAGATCTTTTCCCACCTTTTGATTCTAATGGTTCTATGATTCTAAAACTGAACTCCTCACGCCGCCCCCCTGCCCTGCTCCGCAGGTCAGCGTGAGGTACCCACGGAGCTCTTTGTGACCAGCCCTCGAGGGCCTGAGCTCCTGCAGCAGCACAGCACCCTGCTCAGATAAAGTGCTGTCCTACTCACCCCTCAAAGCTATGCCCAAGCAGAGGTAAGCAAGGGCCTTGCCCAGAACTAACTAGAATGGTGAACTACAATGGTTACAGGTTTAGTTTTCTTATTAAGTATCATTTCAAACAAAATTTTCATGGTGTAGAGGTAGTTGCAGCAGTATGCCTTCTCTTAAACAAGGGATAAAATAAACTGAGTTTGGGAAGGTACAAGAATTTATGATGGTATAAAATAAGTGAAAACATCACATTCCTAATGAATGTAATTAAAGCAATGTATTTTTCCCAAGGTGGATCAATCTGAGGTGACTTCTGAGAGACAGTGAAGAGAAAAAGTACCCAAATGGTGTCCCAGGCTCTCCCCTCCCTTTTACTCTGCATCAGAAATGCTTCAAACTGTAGGAAGCATTTCCAGAAGAAGTGCAGTGCAGCAAAAGCCTTCTCTAGCCAATGTAGCTGTCTCCATTTACAGCAGCCAAGGGGCTTGTCCCTGTTTTCTTTCTGCAGAAGAACATGCAAAGCAAATTTCAGGTCTTTATTATGAAGCTGTGGACAGGTTTCAGGCTGATGTTCTGCCTGGAGATGGTCCCAGAGTACGAAAGAGTGACTGAGAGTGAAAAGGGTATCTTGTAGGTGATACCTAATTTGCTTTTTCACACCCTAAACTGAATTTTGAACTTTTTTATTTTGCAGTGAATGTAAACATTTCATTTGCATGATTGTGTTGCTCATAAAATGGGTTGCTAATATTGAGCGACGCTGTCAATTAAAAAAGAGTCCCTTAAAATGCTTATAATCATCTCTACAATTAGTACCCCTTTCAAGAGGGTATTTACATGATCCATCAACAGATCAGTTAAGTACTTTCAGTACACTTTACTTGCATTTGGCAGAACAATTGCTTTGCAGAAGTACACCAATGAGTGGGAGATACTGTAGCTAACAAAGTAAAGTAGAAAGAAATGTTTGGGGATTTTTTTCCCCTCGGGTTTATAAAGAAAGAAAAAAAATCTTCGATTCGGTCAGAAAGACCTCACTTGCCTAACTCACACAAGCTGCCTTTCTGTTTTAAACCACAAGCCTTTACAGCTGTGAAAGAGTGCGGGCTCGGCAAAGAAAACAATAAGTCCAGTAGGTTCAAAATTCTGTGTATAGGCATTCCTGCAGTTCCTGAAATTTTAGGGTTTAGTTCTGGCTTTATTAAACTCATGGTAAAATTACCACAGGCGGGAATAAAATTTTAATCTTAGAGGTGTTTTGTTCTAATTAATGAAAGTTGGCGTATTACAGAATGTATGAGATTCCATTACACACACCCACAAAAAAGGCAATAAACAAATACAATGAAATGAACTTATCCAAGTAAAACTAGAGCTGCACAAGTGTATATCTTAAGAAAAGGAGCACTTTTTTCTCCTAAAATGGTGGACAATGACACAGTTAAAGTAAAATGTGACATGGGCAAACTCTGCCAATGAGGTCTCTAAAATAACTGTTACTTACATTTTTTGTTTGCATTTATGCTTTAGGATTTATCTTTCTTTCCCTCTCTGTTTAGGAATCTGCAAGCCTACTAAAGCCAAAAATATTTGATTTCCTTTGTGAGAAGGATGTATAGCTGCTGAATAATTTATATTGTATTCATAAGATAATTCATAAATGTTTGTGCTCCTCCTCTCCCCCAGAACATTTCCCAGATTAATAATTCATTCATCCTTCTGATCCAGCTGAACTAAGGAGAGGGTATTATCTTACAGAGAAAGTGACAAATGCATAAAACAATGTTTTCCTGACCATTGTTAGAACATGATCTTGGTCAGGACATTTTGGTGGTGAATCACTCAGATGAAAGCAGGGTATGTGTGGTGAGTCTGTAGGCAGTGGCTGTGGAAGCAGACAGCATGAGCAAACATTTGGGAACAAGTTCTAGAAGCATAGACTCAGATCGCTCATGTGGATGGGATCTTTTAGTCCTCAGCAAAGATTGGATTTTAGTGGCAGTTCCCATTTCCCTGCGTGTGGAACAGGCAAGGAAATTGAGCTGCTGTGGGATGAGGTGGGTAGGAACGGAGTGATGGTCAGTGTGCCAGCGGGCAGCTGCTGTCCCAGGGCTGGAGGGAGCCCCTGCAGCAGAAGCCATGGACAGGAGAGAGTGGATGGGATAGGAGCAGGTCCACAGGTGCATCCCAGGGGCTGGAGCCCACCCTGTTCGAGGAGAGGAAGGGGGCACAGCGTTGGCTCAGCCCAGAGAAGGGGAGACCCCCAGATGTGCAAATACCTGTTGTGAGGGGAGGCAAGAAGCATTGTCCCAGCTTTGCACCTGGCCCCGTTCTGCACAAGGGCTGGGACAGATGATCCCCTTTCCACCCAAACTGCTGGGAGTCCGTGATTCCAAGCTCACAGGCTGACCCTTCTGAAGCACTGAAACAGGGCAAGAGCAGCACTTCTATTCCAACAGGATATCCTCAAGAGCCTAATTTCTGAGACTCTTATGCGATGGGAAAGTGTTTTACTTTGCCTTAAGAGTCTGCTGAAAGGCAAAACTATCCTACACATGCCATAGGGGAAGGCAAGAGTTCACCACTTCCAACAACAATAAAAAAGGAGAATGTTTCTTTAGAAATCTGAGCATGATTTTAATGGCCTAATATTAATCAGCCAGGATTGAAAATGATGGTCAAATTATAAATAGAGCTGAAAGGCACGGCATACAAAAATACAGTTGTGTTTGCATTGTAAATTTTGTATAAATAGAAAGAAAAATAACCCCTGAAAATTTTCAGGCTCAAATTCCAGCTGCTCTGTTAACATGAAACCTGTTCTTTCCCTTGTTATTTTTCATTCCTGAGCCTATGAAACTTTGGTTGGGTCCAGCCACCTCTCCCAGTGCCAGCTCCTCCCTCTCCAGCCATTGCAACCCTAGAAATGCTCTTTTGCTTTGCAGGAGAGAGATCAAGAACAGGTTCAACGTTTCTAATTGCAATCTGTCTCTTCCCATGCTAAAACCTAGTATGAGATCATTAACAAGTGGTTCCTGTGGAGATATTTGGGTCTAGCATGGCCGCAGCTGCCTGGATGAATATGTCATTTGATTGAACTTTTAAGTGTCCCTTTTCCAGCTTGTTCTCACCTGTGTGCAAGCTGCAACAGCTCAGATTCCCTGGTAGCTTGCAGGCAGCCACCATGACTGATAGGAAGACCCTGATGTTGCTGTTCTCTGCAACCCTTCACACCAGAAGAATTTGTAGTCTGCTTGTTATTTAATTAGCCTCTGAAAAGAATGGAAAATACTTTGGTACCACTGCCATTGATGCTCTGGACAGCAGAAGCCTGCCTGGAGCTGTGTGGCTCCGAGGGAAGCCCTTGGGGTGCTCTGGTGTTGGGCACAAAGGGGTTTGGCTGTGGCAAGCAGCTGGTTCTCACTTCTGGGTGAAAACTTTGGGTGCTGACAGCAGCAGATGTTGTGGCTTTTACTTCAGTAAGAACCACTCTGGATCCAGAGGCTTTGGTGAAAATGTTCTTCAGCCACAGAAGTACCACAGAAAGATTTTCTTACTTCTGGGAGGATTTTTACTCCAACAGTTTGTGAACTAAATGGCCTGGATTGTAAATTTGTTTGTCAGCCCTAAGTAGGAATATTCTGACTTGAATTGGACAAGGGGGAAATGTACTATACATCAGGCCATAATGAAACATAGCATCTTTTGTCTGAGTTTTGCATTGATTAAGCCACTCTAAAGGGTACAGTTATACACTGGATTGCTCCTTGCTCTTCCTATCAGCATTTCACCCTTTCTTGCCTTAATTTGTTTATGGTGGGGGCATCAGATCCAATTTTCTTACACACTCAAACATATGGATTCAAGATGTGGACTGGTCTTACAGAAGGAAATAGTGTTTTTACTTTCTCTAAAACTGAATAAGCAATTGTCACAATCCAAGCTATTGTGCTGAATTAAGAAAAAAAAAAGGTTATAAAATGGGAGACTGCATATGGGTGGCAAAACTGGGCGCTGCATAAATGTGCAGAGCAAGAATATGCTTATTAAATAGGCATCAGAGAATTAGAGGAAACTATTTCAGTTTACATTCAAGAGTATTATGGGATTGTTTATAGGGCCCAGAAGGACTTCCCAAGCATTAACACATGCAGTATAAAATGCAGAGGTGGTAGAATCTATATAAAGGTGAACAGACATGTCAAACCAGAATTACTTGTTAGCATTCACATTGTTGCTGCCTTGAGGCTATGGCAACTATTTCACCCACCTGAAATTCATTCAGCTTTTTTTTTTCAGTGGGGTGGATTAAAAGACAACATTTTTTTAAGGCCAGGGAACAATGTCAATGACAAATCAAACTAATCTTGTGCTATTCTTTCAGAATAATGAAGGGCACATGTGAGAACCCTACAGAAAAAAGGTACTGTTACTAGTAATGCGTAATGAAAGGAGGAGGTGAAGGTTTGGTCTATGTTCTTTTTCCTTGTCTTTATGTGTAAAGATCAGATGACATATTTATCTCTGGATCTATATACCTTTGTGCCATAGTGACAATTCATCTCTTATCACCCTTTCCTAGGTGACTCCTCAGAGTCTCCAGACTTCTGGACAGAGAAGTGGAGGAAATTAGGACAGCAGAAAAATCTATGCAAATAAATCCTCAGTAATGAGAGGGAAGGTGAGTTTCGCACTGTTTGATTTTGACTTTTAACTTGATTACTGAAAAATACTCAGGAGAAAATTTATCTCTCTGTCTTTCTTCAGGGCAGAAAAGGTTCAAAGTGAACATGTGAGGTCTCCAATGGCTCCTCGAGCAAAGTTATAAGAAAATTAGCTTTCCTGGTAACTTAGAGGTAAAAAAAACCAGAAGAAAATCCCATCCTCTTATACATTTTATCATGCATTTAACCTTCTTAAATTATTGAGAAACATGCCAATTAAGAGTTTATCTTTTAAAGCATTCTTATCTAGATTTTTCAAACAAACAGAGAATTGGATGGGCATTCATCCATCTTTTTATTACTTTCTTCCCCAAATTAGGAAGTGCTATATATTCTCACAAACCATAACAAAAGGTCCATTTGCTGTGGGATTTGCTTTCAGCAGGGACACAGACTGTGGTCTATCTCTACTACCAAAAAGATGTCTGTTTTAAAGCAGGGGAACAAGGATGCATTATTGTCCTGCTCTAAAATCCCAGTGGTGTCAAATAGAAGTTTTACTATCCTGTATCTCAAGGCTAGCACTGAACTTTACAGCAAGAAGTGATATCATACAAGCATTTTAAGACAAAACCAAGAAAGATTTGTTTACATTAGGGTTTTACCAGGGTGGGGCGGGGAGGGGGAGAGGGAAGAGAAGAAAAAAAAATTCTCTTTCATTATAAGAAAAACAAAATAATTCTTGTTGGGAGTGGTGAGATGTAAGGTAGATTGCAAATCGAGGGAATAAAAAAATCTGCCAGTTGCCTCACCCCTTACACCACTGCCTCTTGAGTTTCATGATCACAGAGTCACAGAATCATTTAGGTTGGAAAGGACTCCAAGATGATTGAGTCCAACCTTTGACTGATCTCCACCTTGTCAACTTAACCACAGCTCTAAGTGCCACATCCAGTTGTTTTGGAACACTTCCAGCTTTGGTGGTGACTTGGCCACCTCTCTGGGCAGCCTGTTCAAATGTTTAACAATCCTTTCAGGAAAGAAATTCTTCCTGATGTCCAAACTAATGACGTACCCATTGAATGGATTCTATAATTTTAAAATAAGGCCAGACTTTCAACAAGTGTGTTTTGCTATCACTCCCCTGTAGTACATGGAGCAGGGGTACTCATAGTAGTTGAAATCCTGACCTTTTAAACTCTTGCCTTTGTCTGTCTATATGAGTGCTTTTCCCTTTTTAAATGTCTTTTGAAACATAATTACATTAATTTTTAACAGCACTTAAATTACTGCTTACACTGACAGGTTCTAATAAAACTTGAACACAGATGTATTCACATATAGGATTTATTAAACTTTTAGTGTGTATTAATTTTATCATTAAACCTTAATGGCTGGTAGAACTTAGTCTGTACCTGAAGGAACATGCCTCTGAAATGACAATCACAAACCCTTCTGCTGGAGGCTTTTTCTTGTACCACAGCAAGTGTTCTCTTTCCAGTACATTTAAACCATCTCCCCAAACCAAGATATGTTGATGAAAGACATGCATTTTGCTTGAAGAATTCCATCTATATTTGGGTTTTGTTAGCTGTAGCAGTTGAAGGGAAGCTAACAAAATGCTTTTATAGATCAGCTTCTTGCTTCAAATTTACAGCAAATCCTTAATGAAATTTTTAAACTTGAATAGAAATAGGAGTAAGAAGATATTAGTGATACCTGGGTTTGGTTGCTGTCATGTAAGTCAAGTGAAAAGAAATTACACCTACTCTGGGTGAAACAGTGATTCACATTGTTCACCTTTAAGTTGAAGAGCCTTTAAAAGGAAATTTGGTTCTGTCTCAAAGTGGATGTGTGTGGGAGACTGACATTAACACCTTGCACTGGAGGAACTATTCTCTCGGTCCCTTTTCACAGCTGACTAAACACAAACAGCATGGGGTTGGCAAAAGAGCCCAGGCAGCAGGGCTGCTTTTAGCCCACGCTGAAGGAGAAGCTCAATTCAACAAGGTAAATGAAGGGCTGACTACTCATGGATCATATTTTCCCTACCCACCAAAGCCCTTGAATTCCATTCTACATGCCATTGTGCTACATTTATTTCTAGAACATCAGCCCAAAGCCTGGATTCTCCACCAGCCTCATTAGCCCTCGGAGCACACTCTGCTGACGTTGAGGTCCATACCCACACCACTTCTACTGCTGGAGCAGTCAGTATAAAAATACATTAAAAGAGCCAAAGAGCAGCACAATTTTACGTGTCAGTGTCCCTTTGTTAGCTATACTGCTGAGCCATATTACCCACAACATGAAAGATTTCTGTATTTAAGAGGACAGGTGTGTAGTTTAAAAGATCACTTGACAGTTACCTTTGAAAAATGTTCTAATAGCTTAGGTCACCTAATTTGTTCTCCAAGTCGAAGGTAACAGCCAGCATAAATCTCTAATTTCCCTGCTCTGATGTTGCTTTAAGATAACCTTACCTGCTCCACTACATTTTTTCCCAATTAATCTATGAGGTTTGACTGCATTTAAGGAAATAAGGACCTCAGGAAAAGCTACTGACATTTAAGAATTCAAGCCAAATATTTTTATTAAGGTCTTTCTCCCACCATGAATATTAAATATTTATAGCTGTACTGGGCCAAGAAGAAGGCAGCACTCAGATACTTCAGTTGGATGGTTTCTGTAAGGCTGGCAGACCTTCTGACTGTTTTAATTTACAGCATAACTCTGCTCACTTAACATGATGTAGAAAAAAATATTACAAGTGGCCATTTAAATTCTATTTCTCTGTTTCCCAGGTCTGCCTGAGAACTCTTGGAAATCACAGCGATGTACCTGAAAGCAGTAGAGGTGTGTGCCTGGCTGGCACGGTGGGGTGTCCTGCAGATCCCCTCACAGAGCAGGGGACAGCAGCTGCCGTGGGGGGATGCTCCCTGCTGCTACTGCTGCAGTCAAACTGCCTTGGATGTCTGTGTCGGACTGCACTGCTCAGGGTGGGTACATCTCTACATCTACGCAGATGTAGGAACACTTACAGATAAATCTTGAAATGCTATAAATTGGCATAACTGTATTTGATGGGAACAAAGCCATTTACCATAGGTGAGTACTTGGCTCTTTTTTGTTCATGTTGTGCCAAGACTTTCATACTCTTAGGGTGCTTTAATTAATATACTGCTAGCTATTTATTGAACCCCACCTGGCAGGGTTCAAGGACTTCATCAGAGATGCTGAAAGTCCTGAGTAGACACTGGAAACAATGCACCTCAGAGGCTTTCAGAATTGGCCAGAGCATGTTTTGCACTACATAAGACCAGATCCTTTGTGTTTATCTTCCGTGAGGTCGATGTCTTGCATTCTGTTGGATAGTTTCACAGGTTATGAGCCCAATGCATTAAAGTGCAAGATTACTAATGAGAAATATTATGAAGAGCTGAGAGTACTAGAAAGCATATGTGCAACAAAAGGACAGATACCTATGTTTTGGGGCTATATAAATCCCTTTGGAGGAAGACTAGTACTTCTATTTTCATTTGTTTAACACCTAGCATGCTCAGGCCTGGCTCTGCAGCTGCAGTATTTATCAGTTTTCACTGCTCAAATAATACAATACAACACGTGCACATCTGATACTTCTTGCCACATTTTAAAGCAATATCTAATTAAGATGTAAAACTAAATTCTAGTAAATGACTGGAACTATATGTGGTTTTGAACACTGCCAGAACAGTACAATTGAGGAAGAAGGTACAGACAACCCTCTGAACTCATTCATTCTGAGGCTGGTCACTACAGACAGGGCACCTTCTTCTGTAGGAAGAAATGAATATAGCAAACACTTGACCCACTGTTGAGCCAGGACATTCCTCTTGGACCTTTCAAGTAGGAAGTGAAGGAGGAACCTGAATAAGGTGATATCAATCCCCATTTGTTCCCACCTACGCACCACTTACAGGAAAGTTTATTTCCCAGAAGGCTGGGTTTTATCTGAAACTGCAATACTAACTTAGAACCACATCATGATTTATTTAAAAAGCTTGTACTACAGGGAATTAGTATGGAAAGGATTGAAGCCTGGGTCACTCATAGATACAAAATGCAGTTGTTATAATTAGGAACATATAAAAAAAAGGCTGGCCTATTTTAGTCTGCTTGCTACAGAGTGGTTCCATCTGATGAAAGATCATTCTAGACACTGAAATTGCATCTGTGCTAATCATCTGTGCAGGTGACAGAGAAACTGGCCAGGGTAGTGAACAAGGTAGAAAAGTTGCCTGTGCTGTGCAAGCTGAACGGCTTAATTAGGTTGTCATGACGAGCACAATGTATTTTAATGAAACTAAATAGAAAATAATACACATGGAACAAAATTGCAAGTTCTCCTTTGAGGATGGGAGGCTGTCCTGGCAAGCAGTCACACAGAGGCATATTTAGTAATCTGCGGTAATTGCCTCAAGGTGAATGCTCAGAGGAGTTCCAGAGATAGAAAAGCAAATCTCCTACAGGCATTTGCAAACATCTTGGAGATAAGAAACGTGGCAGAGAAGTGGCTGCACCTATATGTGTAATGCTGAGTGTAAAACATTATGTCCAAATGAAAAAGTTACATTTCAGAAGGAAAATGGATTTTTAAGAAAAAGATAAAAATACAATAAAATGGAGTAAAATCTACAAGGCAAGTCCCATTATACATAAGGAATTAAATTTACAAGTTTAGAAGATTACCATGGATAGAGATTTAAACACTGAACAGCTATTTGGGGCTGTGAGCTTTTTGACCTTTCCATAAAGGCATAATAAAATCTAATCACCGGGAAGTGGAGTTTGAGAAATGGAACATCAGAATAAAATGTAATTAAGATGATTAACTCCTGGTATCATCTTTCTACTGGATGCTCCATTCTGCCATCATGGTTTTGCATCTCAAGAAATTATGAGAAATTTATGCCCAGCCACAATTTCAGATTTGATTTTAACTTATGGAAGAAAATCTACATGTGCTGATTAGAAAAAGACAAAGAAGCAAACAAGACTAGCTAAAAACTAGCTCTGCATTATTTAAACTGCCTTGGTCCTTAT
This sequence comes from Daphoenositta chrysoptera, assembly GCA_013397915.1. Lineage (NCBI taxonomy): Eukaryota > Metazoa > Chordata > Aves > Passeriformes > Daphoenositta > Daphoenositta chrysoptera. The sequence goes on from VZRO01002612.1 coordinate 1,122,358, forward strand.
CCACTTGTTGATTTTATGCTAATGATCACGCCAAGCAGCTAATACAAAGGATCACACAATTGCAAGAATCAAAGCATTACTCTTTATGCCATAAAAAAGCCTAAAACTAAACATAAATGAAGCCTACAATACTATTTTATTACAAATCCATTACTCATCCAAACGAAAACATTCATTTACAGGAATATCTAACCACAAGGACTGTTTGGATATATTTGGCTTTCTTTGTGTTAGAGCGTATTTTTGCACCTCAACTCAATCCATCAGCTGTTTACTTCAAAACTCCAGGCCTATTACATCCACTCTTTTTTTTACCTTCCTATAAGACCTGTTTGTCTTTTACATTTAAAGGAAATACAGAGAGTTTCATAAACACTATATTCACTACTGAAGATGAAATTTTCCACATTGGTGGAAGTCTTTGTTTCCTCCTGTTAAAATAAAGCTTGGAGTTAGACATTTAGTTTAGGTTAAAATTCCTAAAAAAACCCTCCTTAGAAATATATTAAGGATAGATTGACATTTGTAATATAACTTTTGTAGAAGTGTGTGAGAATTTTTTATAAAGTACTACCCAGCTAGAAGGCCACCTTCCCTTTTAGCAGAACAATAATCACAAAAAGGTTGAGCCAATAAGGGAGATACCTGTTATAATGTTGTTAAGACATATGTCAGTATCCAATGCTTATTCCTTAGCATCTGCATGCATCTAAATAAAAGGTATGAAGCCAATGTGATATTTCATTCCTGTCTGGGAGACATCATTGAGCAGAATCATAAAGTCATAGCATTGTTCAGGCTGGAAAGGACCCCTAGGGTCATGTAATCCAACCTTTGACCAATTGTCACCATATTAACCAGGCCACAACACTCAGTTCCACATCCACTAATTTCTTAAACACCTCCAGAGGTGGTGGCTCCACAGACCCCCTGGGCAGCCTGTTCTGATGTTTAACCACCCTTTTAGTGAAGAAATTCCTCCCGATGTCCAGCCTGAATCTCCCCTGGAGCAGTATGTGGCCATTTCCTCTCATCCTGTCCCTGGTTGTCTGGGAGGCCAAACCCACCTGGCTACACCCTCCTGTCAGGCAGCTGCAGAGAGTGATCAGATCACCCCTGAGCCTCCTCTTCTCCAGGCTAGACAAGCTTGCCCAGCTCCCTCAGCTGCTCCTCGCAGGACCTGTGCTCCAGACCCTTCACCAGCTCTGCTGCCTTTCTCTGGATACTCTCCAGAACCTCAATGTCCTTCTTGTCCTGAGGCGCCCAGGAATGGACACAGGACTGGAGGTGTGGCCTCACCAGTGCCAGGTACAGGGGGACAAACACTACCCTTTGTCCTGCTGGCCACACAATTTTTGATACAAGCAAGAAACTGTTGAAAGAAGTAGATTTAGCAGTAATGACAAAAAGAATTGGCTTTGCTGGTGAAGCAGCATGTGGATTATATTCCCATTTGTTACCCAGCTCCCCTGTGTCCATATTATAACTGCTCCTGATGGGAGATGTAAGATAAACATAGACTTAAAATTCCTGGTTTTGAAATTAAAATCTCCATTGAGCACCTTTAGTGAGAGCTGGACAAGTTGGTTGATCCTTCCTTCAGCAAAACGCTAATTTAAATTATTTGGGTATTAACTTCACTTCTAAGATGAAAATTACTTGAGTCAAAACCATGAAAACTGCTCTATAATTGTGCATGGGGCCAGAAAAGGTAAAAGATAATTTTTTTTAAAAAAAGGGCTCCTATGAGATTGCTGGCTGTTCCATTACTGTGGTTTGATTGTCTGCAGTTTTGTGAATGATAATATGAAATTCGACATTGCAAAATTATAAAAATCTGTCCTTGAAAGTTGTAGATCATTCCAAGAAACCAAATACTTGTGCATTTGTGACTGTATGCACGTGCACATGTGTGTGCTCTTGAGATTGCAGTGGATCTATGTGATAACATTTCTGATAGAGGGACCTTTATCTAACAAATCACAATCAGACAAATCTCTACTCTAAATAGGACTGTGACCATAAGATAAGGCACATAAAACGCTATCTTGCTATCTGCTACTATCAGGGCATAAACATGAAATTCTTATGGTGAATTGCTCCAGCTAACACATTTTTAGCAAAATGAAGTGTCCAAGAGCTGGAGCCAGAAGAATTTAGAATAAAAATTTAAGGCACAGTTTGTGTAATGAGGTTAATTAACCACTGAAACTACTTAATGAAGTGCAGTTGAGTCTTCAGAACCTGGTGTGTTCTCTAAAATATCTATCTTGCCCTGGACTATGAGCTTACAGTAAGAATCTATTCCGACAGTCTGATCTTTCTATGGAGTGATCTCTTGGCCTTAAAAATGTACAAATATGTCTTTGAAATAAAACTGACAACTGTACAGACTGTGGCCAGTGTCTGAGCACTGCAGTCAGTCTATTCCCCCAGCCCAGCCTGGTGGAACCATCTCATGTCCTGGTCTGTGGTGCCTTGTTGAACTCACACAGAGAAGCTGATCTCAGCCCATGACATGGAGAAGCACCCCAGCCAAAACCTCAGATGTTCATGTCTTTTCTAAGAGGAAGTGCTGTGTTGTCTTCATCAAACACAGCCATGGGTAAGGCAGCAACTTGCTGGCTCTGAGTGGGAGGGAGGGCTCAGCCTCCAGAGGTTCTTTGTGACCAACATTTTTATGCATCTGTGAGCATTACTTAAAATATATACGTCCTCAGTCACTAAATCTGAGTATAGTCAATGAAGTGCTTCTTTGTTACTCATAACCTCCACAAGCAGAAGTTAGTCTTACATAATTGGGACTTTACATGACATTCCCGAGTAAGATAGTTCAGACTTTGGTGACAAAATATGGGCAGTTTCCTCCAAACTTATGTGGAGCTTCCTTACACAGTGTTCGAAAATTTCAGACACACCTGAAATGAATGGTGGATACAGGTTTTTACAAACTCTGGAAATGAAGATTTAAAGAAAAAAAAAAAGTCTATTTCTGAAATTAAACTTATAAAAAATTTTACTTTGAAGTGCCATACTTGACAATCTTTAAAAGTTTTTAATATTAAAGTTATTTTTAATGCTTTGTCGGAAACAAGAAGTAAGTTTTCCTATCTATAAATAGAGATACAAAAATACATAAAATAAAAGGTTACAGTTCAAATAGCTGACCCAGCACAGTTCTTTCAGAATCTGTATTTCCATTTTTCTTTGTGTATCCTTCTACTCACAGAGTAGAAGAGCAACACAGTATAGTCATTCTTTGATGGGCAGATCTTCCCAGAAACCCAACAAAATTTAGATTTTTGTATCATCATTGTTTGAAAACCCACTGTAGAATGGATTCAGTAGGAAATCAACGGCAAAACGGACATATTCTTGTGTGAGGAAACACAGCACATATTACATTATCTTCAAACTAAAATAAAGATGATGAATCACATGTAAAAAGTACAAATAGTAGGACTTTCCTGTAATTGTCAAAAAGTACTTTATTTTATATATGGGTATATTTAAGACTCTCGCTCTTTTAATATCCACAAGAGAACTAAAGGTGCCTGGGAAAATAAATCATGTGAGGATTTCAGTACTGGCTGCTGCAGAGCCCAGAGGAGGCGTGGACAACGCTTTGGAAAAGTGGTGTTGTGGAAAATATTAGTGTTGTGGAAGAAGTAATAGTTTATTAAAAATAAGGGCTGCAAAAATGAAATGATGTGTGGTCTGGCAAATGTTTTCTTTTTAAAGTTATGCATCCTGCTCATCTAAAAATATGCTAGAAGCACCCTGAGCTGGTGGAGGACCAGCAGCTGTACATGCCTACTGAGCAGAACAGTCACAGGGAGCTGATGCAGATCTGCCCTTAGCATTTCTCTGATGCAGATCGCAGCCTTTTTTTTTCCTACAAGTAGAGTAATAGTGATAAAGATACCATTTCCAGAGAAATATCTCTTTTAGGAATCATTTTGAAAGCAATTACCGATATTTGCAACTTTGTGAAAAACTTGAAATTGTGTTCTTAAGTTACCTGTAGGCACAACAGCACTGCTTTGTGTTATTACCAGGTTTCAGGTCAGTGATCTGTGCCCTGAAGGGTGCGTGTGTGCTGCTGTTGTCCCCTGACCCCAGGCAGGTACCACTCACTAGTGCCCCTCCAAAGCAGAACCAGGAGCTGGGGCCACCGGGTGCACTCATCCCCGAAGCTGCAGGTCTGCAGCACGAGCCCTTAGGAAGAGTTTGTGACCCAAACCCGTAGCTGTGGCTGTAGGCACTTTGTAGAGCTGGGAGCATCATGGCAGAGGAGCAGGAAACATTCTCAGTTCCTCTGGCTCTTAATGAATCGACCAGTGTCACCCAAGTCCTTTGCAAAAGCTGTTCTTATTAAATTGTTGTAGTGCTAGGAATAGCTACAGCTTTGTTAATTGATACATTTTGTGTAAAGTACTTCTCAGTTTAAAACTGGAAGACTTTCCTGCTAAAATTCCATAAAGGAAAAGGATATGGTCCTTGCTTTGTTTTGAACTTGACTTCCAAAGGCTTTGTGTGGAAGTTCGGGAAGAACCACAAAGATTATAATATAGCAAAACCAGCTGGTGTGCTGGTGCCACTGAATTTTGAACACTTCATCAAACAAACAGCAATATGATGAAATGAAAGGACTGATGCATTTCCAGAGCCTCAATTCCAGAGCCAGAGCTCCATGGGGGATCTCACCAGCACAGAAAGCAGCCTGTTCCTTATTTCTTGACCTCTCCAGCACAACTGGCTGTTGCAGGAGTTTGAGGTGAGAATCTGATAAAACTGAATGATGGCAGAAGGGGATTCTGAAGTGGAAGAACTGCTCTCCAGAGCCTAAGGGGGAACCCTAAATAAGTGACATAAATGGCTGGTGTGTCTGAAGAAAGCAGCTGCTGAGTGGGCTAGATATATATCATTCCCTAAATAAAATGGATGTCAAGAAATAAAATTAGACCATAATCCTGCAGTGTATTCTTTCAGCGTTGGTATTAAAAAGCCAGCTGTGTCTCTTCTGTCACCCAGACTTTATAAAAAATTACTAGATTCGTATGTAAAGTACATAACATCCAAAACATTCAGACAAGCATCAGCTTCTTTATCTCTGCTTTGCAAAACTCAATTGTTTTGAAGCTGCAATTGTAAATGCAGCACCTCTGACTTCAAATAAGTCACTTAGATAGGTTAAGTAATATTCTAGTTGAATTGCAAATCTTAAATCTTCTTCCAGAAGCGAGGAGTTTGTAAAGGAAACACAAGGGGTTTTTGGGATGACTGTTGTCATCTGCTGTTGATACCAGCTTAGGCCTGACATTGCAAAACAATCTAAACTAGCAGGGCAATCTTCTATGTACTGCATGGGAAAGGGTTTTCCACAGTAGGAAGACAAAGAAATAATTCAGCAAGTCCCTTCTAGACTTATTTTCCCTCTGTCTCACTACGTAATTGAGGAAGATAGTTGAACAAAATCATCTCCATCTGAAGCTTCAAGAGCAAAGAAAAAAATGGCAAAAGTTTCTTTAAACTTAGGAAAAGCTTCTTTTTGATTAAGCAACACTTAAACAGCATCAGAGGCATTCCAGAGGGTGCATTTGTCCTTGTGACAAACGGCGAGGCTTTGGGCTCTTTGCGGGCAGCTCTGACTGCGGCCGCCTTGCCCGCTCAGAATTCAGCCGGCATCGGGATCAACGCTCCCAGGCACAGCTGGAAAAGCACGGGGGGGCCACAGCCACGGCCAATCAACACCTGGGTGCAACACTGTGAGCACCAATCGATCCTATTACAGTCACAGATGTTTGCACAGAAATGGCATCGCCCCAAATGGTTTGGTGACAGTGCCATTGACAAAGGCCTCGTGCTTCCGATAGCCTGGATGCACCCTGACACGTGGGATTGCCTCTCCAGGCTGTCCTGTCTCCAGCATTGTGCAAGATCGTTTGTGTAAGAGTCTGGGACCATCTTGCCACAGATCTAAGGAATGAGCGCATGAGATCATAGAGAACTTTCTTTTGCCCTTTAGTTCAGAGACTTTTAAAACTAAACATAAAACATTCAAGATGTTGCAATCAACAATTTTGCAATCATCAATCATTATAGCAATGGACTTCAAGACACAGTGAGAGGCATTTTTTCAACACCAAATTATCACAATTTAGGCAAGGAAAAAGAGAAACTATGCCATGTTTCCGTAAATCTCCAGTCACAGTGGTTTGGATTATGGCCAGTTGATTAATTTAAGCATGCTGTGAGAATCTGACCAGAGTTGCAGGCCCATCTTTAGGAAGATTTATTTTTCTTAATTAAATTTTAAATATTGTTTTCAGTGTTTCTGAAAGACAAGTTATTGTGTCAAATTGTTAGTGTCCTTGGTTCGACTGTTTTTCAGGTAATTATAATGCTGCATGCATTAAATCTAGCTATGCTTTGCCTTCATGATTCTCTGTTTTCCTGCACTGCTTTATGGTTGCAAACTTACACGTTTTACAGACAGTAACTAGCTAGATTTCATAGCATTGCTTTGTGTTAATTTCAATATTTCCTGTCCATTTTCCGTGTCTTGAAACTTTAAACATCTTACATTTTATACTGATTTTACAGCTAATAAAAACATGGGGTAACAAAGCTACTGTTATAAAACTAATGAAAAGGGATCCGTCTGTATATAGCAATGAAGTGGAAGAAATCAACATAAACTCTCATGAAAAGAATTATTTTAATTTATCAAACAAGTATTTTGCAGTACCTACACTCGTAATAGCACTTTGGAGTATAAGCCCAAAGAGTCTATTATTTCATTTCAGATGTACTGCAATTTAGAGCTTGCTTCCCAGAGAAAAAGGCTTTGGAGGGATGCAGCTAGGTGATGTGTTACTGATGCCAGGGGTCAGGTTGCTTGCTGGAGCTCAGCAGTCTCTCAGCTTGCTGCAGATAAGCTCTGTTGGAGAAATTGAGTTTTAGGTTGCCGAAGAAGGGTGATTTTTCTTTTGAGGTGGGGACAGATCTGATATCAAACAGAAAATTTCCTAGTTCTTTAGGGGAGGTGTGGAATGGTGACATAGCAGGCACTGACCTATCAAGCACTCCTGCTGTTTTGGTGGAAACACTGCTAGAAAATTACTTTAATAATTTTCCACAGCGTCTACATCCTCAGTCGTTGTTACCATCCCCAAAAGGAGTGACCAGCCAATACAGGGAGTTATTAGAAATGCATGGCTAAGCTATGAAACCAAGTAGAGATTAAAGGGCAACCTAGCACTGTTTGCTCATTTAGAATTTGTGTTGATGACAAACAGTGCCTATGTGAGGCCATCAGGACTCAGCATAGTAATTTACAGAAAAAGTAAAGTGGATGAGATCAGTATCCACTCCCAGTTACACAGCAGTAAATTCAGAGTAACTTTATTCTCTGACATCATAGGAGCTAGTCTGGATTTACAACATCTTGAGTGAGAGCTTATAGTGGTCTATTGAGAATTTAAACTTCATGCCTGAATGTGCAAGAGGAAGAATTGGCTGAGTTATGCAGAGTTAGGCATAGACAACTGTGCCCAAAGATAACACTGAGGAGGAGCTTTTTGCCACCGTTCTTATTGTGCTTCTTGCACTATTAAATTCTGCTCCAGTTCCGAATGTATCTGTAAGAATGAAAGACTTGCAACTACAAACGGGCTATAAATTATTTATTGTTCCTGAGCTTATTTTCAGGATGATATCCAAGGGCTCACAGTTATTAATTCTGCACATTCCATGGATGGGTTGGATGACCCACTAGGCTTTTCAAACGTCAATTTGTTCCTTCTTAGAATCTATGACAGCAAAGATGTCCAGGGCAGTCCTTAATATAATGTCAGAACACTTTGTATTGGTGTGTTAAATACTTCTTTAATATTAAGTGAACACACTGCCTCTGCTCCCCATGCTTGAAGATAAACCTTCCATAAGTCTTTGAAAATCAAGCTCTCCAGAGAAGCAATGAATGACCTATTTGGAATCACCTGTATTCTTCAGCTTAATGCCAGCTGAGGATTCCAGGAATTCAAAATCAAGTCCTTTATGGCTGGATATGTGTCATACAAGATGTGAGTCAAGAAAGGATCATCTAGTTAGGTAGCCCTGTGAAATATGATAGCTCTAACTCTACAACGTGTCTGATTTCCATACATCTATTTTTTCCTCCTGTTATCTCTAATATGTAGAGGCAGATGTAAGCTGTCAAACTAGGAATCTGAACAGAGGAGACTTTTTTTAGACAATGATATTTGTGCCTTAGAAATTATTATCTGGCATTGAGAACCTGATTTATATGAGGGTTTTTGTTAGCTGATGACCATCAGAATATTACTGCAATCACATGCTGAAATTACCCATGTATTTGGATATATGTTTTTAATAGGCAAGGCACCATGTCAAAAGAAGTTAGGCACAGCAGCCATTTAGATTTCTTTCTGAATTTCACTAAGCATGTAGGCAACACTGTAAATCTTTTCCCTTTCTTAATCACTAAAAGAAAGCATGTTTCTCCTAAGGAACTTAAAGTCTGTATTAATGGACATTCCTGAAGAGGTAGAAAATGGTTGAGATTTCTTCCTACCACGTCTGCTTCAATTTACAGCTTGCGTGATATGGCTGAAGTTTGCTTTTATTTTCAATAAATATTTGCTTTGGGAAAAATGACTCTTGGCTCAAGTTCCAGTCCTTTGCATTCTGAAACAGCAATTAAGCAATTGAATTAAAGCCTGTAAATAGCAAATGTTTCCATTATAAAACCACTAGCAATTCTACCTCTTTAAATAGTAGTGCGAAAAAAATACCTCAGAAATTCTTTGTAATCAGATCTCTGATAACTATCTCATCTTCCTCTCTAATACAGGGGGAAGAACGAGGTTATGTAAAAGCCATGTATTCCTCCCAAAACAGAAAGCTCTGCAGTTTCCCAGCTACCCAAGTTACCTTTGCATAGCTTTATTTAGTATTACTGTACTTAAGACAGTACTGATATTCAGGTGCTTCAGCACATTGGACTTTCGTTTTGATCACTTAAAGAAGGTTCATGTCTATTTTTGTTATTTCATCCCATCTGCTTTGTGGCCTTCGCCGTCTCTTTCATTATACTCCAGATGTAAATAGATTCTAACTGCACAGCCTCTCTTCTTTTGGTGCTGCTTTTTTAAAAAACAGCAGCATTTTTGGCTTTGGCATCAACATGAGGATAATTACCATGTGGTCTCCATTTGCTTGTAGGTTGAAGACCCTCACCCTAGATCAAAAACTATTTCAGTTGACTGAAACAGCATTTCTCAGCGAGTGGAAATGATGCATATCTGGCAGCTTTTCAGTGTAAAATGAGTCATCAAAACATACTGACTGTAAGCATGTTCACCCTTCCTTCCCCCACCTCTTAATCCAATGATGCCTAAGATTGGAATAAAGCTTCATCTGCAGCATGTATACAAAACATAGGGGTACAGAGACAAACACTTGATTGCAAAGCAGTCATGTAATGAAAAAGCATATAATTTGAATCAGATTGGGTTGAAATTAAAATTGCAACAAACTATTTCTCAGTTTCAAGCTCTGGAGAGTAAATTCACTCTTTTCCTAATTTTCTTTTCTTCATCATTTCTCCCTCTCAGTTACCCTGCCTTCTCTCAGTGTAGGAGTTCTGCATTGCCCCTTGTTTTTTGGCTTCTGATAAAAATAAGATTGAAGAAATCTACTAGCACTTATACTTCAAATGAAAAGCAAAATCTAAAAATGAAAATGCAGTAAATGTTTGTTTAAAAATCTCAGTGATGAAATATAATCTGCTCTAGATGATTCTGTAACTGCAAAGTGATATTCAAGTTGGTATATGGAATTAGAAGGGAAGGGAAGAATGCAAAAATATTTGAGGCTCAGAAAGAAAAGTCAGAAGCATACACGTGCCACTTTAAAAAGCTGAAATTTTAAAAAAAGGAATGCTTAGCACGGGTGCCTTAGTCTCTGGGCAAGTAAATGACTATTACTGTGTTAGATTCACATAGGAGTTCACTAGGGAAAGCCAGCAGAGATGTGCCACTCCTGTACATGACTCTAAACTCCGTAGGAAGCACTGGGTGGGTGTCAGTGCTGAAAAACCTCATCATTAGAACCATACTTAAAAAACACTTCATGGTTGTGGATGATGTTTCTACAATCCAGTTTTGGATGAGTTCATTATGAAGTTTGTGATGAACCAGTTCTGGAACTCTGGAGATTCCTGAGCTCTGATTGTGACTGCAGTGGTTGTGGCTCCTGGTGAGGGAGGAGAACCAACAGTCCTGGCGGGTCCTTAGCTCTGTCAGCCACACGGATGCCTTCGGTCTGTTTGACATCCCTCAGTTATTTTTAAAGAGGCCTGTGACACTCCCATTCCACTTGGCATCAGAAGTTCTATTGCCTTACTCAATGAATGTGTGCACCTGCAGCACTGTCTGAAAGAAAAGCTCAGTTGTGAAGTCTTTGGCATGGGATGCTTTTTGTTTTTTATATTTCCCTTTTTACAGCATTCAACATAATAATACAATTTATTAAAACTTAATAACAATCAGGGAAAGCGGACAAAAGGTGTTTTATAATTTGGTCTCTCCTTTAGAGTAGGTTGGCTGGTGTGGGGAAATTATTTGGTAAGAGATTAATAGACCTGGGCACACCACACATACATACTTAGCATTATCCAGTGTTCACAGTGTTCATTACAGTACACACCCAAAAACTTGTGGGAATGGACAAAGCGTACAAGAAATCTGAGGCCACTGCTTCCCCATCTCTGATTTACCCCCTCCTTGCAGAACAAGGTGCTGTTCCCGGGCACTGGTGCTGTGAGGTAGAGAAGCCCTGTGGCTGCAGGAGCGCGGTGCCAGAAACTACATGAATTGAGAAGCTCAACATCCTAAAGGCTGCAGGAGTACAGGAAGTTTATCTATACAATTTTTTTAAAATGAGAGGATGGTTTTATTTTTTAATCCTGTCTTGCCTTCCTTCTTTCCCAATCTGTAAATTTCTCTCACAATCTGTAAGATTCTTCCCCAATCTGTAAACTTCTTTCCCTTTATCTAGCAAGTTTGAGCTTTACAGGCACTTTGATTTTTTAAATTTAAAACTCTGTGCTTAGTTTTAAAATTACATGTATAATTTAAAAATGTCTATCTCCTTGCAAAGGATCATTTTGCCTCAGAGTACACTGGCATGTCATGTTTTCTCTTGTTGCGGCTCACACTGTGTCAGGGCTATAAAAGCTGCTACTGTTTATTCACATTTGAGGAAGGAACAAAGGGAGCTTTCTACAGTCGGTGCACCTGGAATGTGAAGTGAGAATGGTAACTTCTGCAGCCTGCTTCTGCCAGGTGGCAGCCCCTTGCTACATCAGAAAACCAAGAAAAAAATTGGAAATTGTTAAAGATTTCGTTACATTTTATCTTGAGGGACTAACTTTTTTTATGTTGATCGAAGGTTTAATTTTTAGATTTAAGAGCCCTTCTGTTTTGCGTTGCTTAGCCACCCATCACCACAAAGCAAGAGAATCATCAGCTCCTGAAGGGTTTTGCAGCAATGCTAAAGTACACTAATTGTAAAGTTTCTGTAGAATTTGTGTTATCATGACACGAAATGCAGACTGCACTGTAAGTAGGCAGAAAAGGAAAAGCTCTCTTAATGGGTTTAGATGAAACAAAAAGATATTAAAGATGCATTTGTGTTTCTGCCAAAACTCAATACAACAGCTACTTGTTTCCTCTAACAATACTTAATGTTCACCTTTTTTCAAGGACTTTATAATAATATGTAGCTATCTGTTAGACAGTACTCAGAGAAGAAAAGAAGTAAGTAGAGACTGGTTGTCCTCACTTGCCCCCAAGAAGTATGCAATGGCAAAATCCAAGGCTGCAATATTTTCAAATATGCTTTAAATTTATTCAAGTTTTATCTTCTATTACAGAAGACTTGCTCTTGCTTGAGCTGATGGTTTTGCTCTACAGTATTGGAAACAGCATCTAGCTCATGTCTCTGTTGAACTGGTACTGAAAAGAGCTTGCATGCCAAAAAAAGGCCAGAAAAACTTGCTATGTGGTGTTAGAAAGTACAGTTCAGATCTGACAGATACAAAGATCTAAGAACAGTCCTGGAATCTCTAGCAAAAGACTTTTACTTCAGTTCTGAGGAAACTGATAACTACAGAAAAATTAGAAAATAAAGTATTTGGATAAATACAATTTCAGAACTGGTTCTCCAACAGCTTTTTGAAACCCAAGTCAGAGAAACATCTCCTGTATTCCCAGGATTAACATTTCATGTTATGTTTGAAAAGTTGTACTTTTGACTTTTATGTCTTATGATCTAACTGTTGGTTTTTAATATTCTAAATCCCATTTCAGGCAATAAAACCTTCCCAGTAATTCAAGTGGAAGTAAAATTTGCCTAAATCTAAAAATATCTCATCAGTACCTTAAACTTAATTTCCTCCAAATTATCAGATAAATATAATTTTTCTCTGTTTACTTTCTGCACATGAATATCTGGAGCTGCTTAGATCTTTTACCAAGGCTTGATCCTGATTGCTTTTGAAAGATAGATTAGGCTTTCCTCATTGTCTTCTACTTGACAGAAACACAGATGTGTTATTTTAACAGCATTTTTTGCCCTTCTAGACACATAAAGCCCACCTGCTCTTCTGGGACTCTACTGTTTTTTGGAAGCTCTAATTTGCACCTGGGCTGGAATCACCCATGGGGAAAAATTGGGTGGCTGGGAGTGGATCAAGTACCATGTGCTTTGGCAGTCCCTATTAATGAGCATCTTTGTGTCCAACAGGCTAGTGAATACGGGATAAGTAGCTTTGGGCAAACACACTGGCCTCATTAGGATGGGAAATGTTTTGTTAGGGAGATCTGTCTGCCTTCTTATCCTTTTATTTAGCAGGGATGATGTAAAGAGTGTGAAATTCCATATACATCTGGCTAATATATTTTAAAACAATCTGAGTGATGTACAGCTTGTACCATGGAGATTCACAGAATTCCCTTTACAAGGCAAGTTCATTTCTCCCTCCCCCTTTCCACCTACTTGTGCATGTTTGAAAGTGTTAGCCTTTACATTTAGCAGCTAAGTTTTGTGTCTTCAGTATGGTTTGGTCAAATCTGATCAGTTGTGATGTGATGTTCAGATTCTTTCTGGATTTATGTATTTTTATGTCTGCTATTTTCTTTGTCCCACTACATGCATTACCGTACATATAAAAACCTCACCAGTGAAGCTATTACTTTTTTTTTAAACCTTCTCCCCTATACTTCCATTTAGACCATACACTCTTTCACCACTTAAAATTATTTCCCACTTATCTCCCAATTTTAGCAACTTCATTCCTACCTTTTGTTCAATTCTCTATGACATACCTTGTACTCCACAGTCACTATGTTCTCCTTTGCCTTAAAAATAAGTGAAGCATTGTGAATTGGCTTAGTCAACCTGTCTAGCTAAAGCCAGGGAGTCCTTTAATTCAGTGTAGAAACTCATGTGGGAAAAAACAGAGCCCCACAGCAAAAAAGGTCCTCTGCTCCATGGTCCATCCCAGCACCATTCTGTCTTTGCCCCTGGGTTGGTTACAAATCTTTCTCTTTGTCAGTTCGGATTTCACCACAATTTGTTTAACGTGTTTTAATGTAATTCCAGTTGTCTGTCTACTCATTATCTCCATTTCTATGCTGTGGACACTTGTGTTCCTCCCTTACTCCTACCCTGCTTCCTCTTTTACAGGTGTTTGTCTCTTCAATGTCTTATTTCATGTACTATCCTGAAGAGATTTTGGTTGAAGCAAAAATCTTGAGCCATGCTTGAATCTTGCTGTTATTATTTTTACTTCACCATTCCTTCAGTGCAAATCCTATTGGTTATGCAATGTCTTTATGTTTTGTATACTCTTTGCAGAAAGTGTTTACAGAGTCCTGGCATAGCTTCAGGCACTGTGTAATTTACAGATCAGTATAAATGAGAGCAAGCTTAAAAGTAATGCCATGTTGCCTTCTATTCCCACCTAGTGATTATATCGACTTCTTTTTTTTGTCACCAGTAGCTCATTAATTTTTGCTAATCTTTCCTCTCCACTTTTCATAGCAGAGGCTCTCGTGCTATGAGGCTACTTTTCTAAGTAATTCTGATCACAAACTAACTCTGTGTTCTCTTCTGGCGATTTGAAATGCTGCTTGCAGAGCCCTACACACGTTCAGAGTACATAAGCATGTTTTATATACACACATGTATAGGTAGGTGAGGGGAGATATGTGTGTGACTACACACACACCCACACCCACACACTCACACACAAAAGAAGGCTGGAAGGTGCAAAACAGAAAGGTTGGTGCCTGTCAGGCTCTTGACACAGAGACACAGCCACCTACTCTGTTTCAGTCCACAGCATCTACCCAGCACAACAAAGCACCTGCTGGGTGAAATGCGGGAGCCATAACACAAAAAGAAGGGGAGAGACAACCTTCATCAATTACTTCTCACCACTGTCTTACCCAGATGTTGTCAAAAAAATCAGGCAACAAAAGCAGATTACAAAACAATAAAAACAATTTATCCCTGTTAATCCAGTCCTTCCCCTACTAAAAGTCCATGCAGCTTCAGCATGGAAACCTATTTCTTTGACTGCCAGATGTATTAAATCACCCATCTTCATGCAAGTGACCACATTTATAGCCATCCTATAATTTAATCATGAAAAGATAATTATTTATTCTGGTCTTGAAAAAAAATTTAGGAACCTGTTTACAGAGAAAATGAATTTAATTTCTGGATCTTTGATTTAAAGCCAACAGAAAATTGTCTTTAATTTTAAGTCTAGCTGCACTGGTAGAAACTAGCATCAGACAGGACTACAGCTTTTTTAAATTTAGTTGGAAAATATTGATATTTCTATTAAAAGTTTTCTTAGAAAAGCATGCATTTTAATTTAAAAATGCTTTTTGAGCTAGAAATGCATTATGTAGAACTATAGAAATGCTCAATCCACCAACATGACAGTTGGCAAGCTAAAGTAGACTGACACAAAATTAGAGTAAGAGACAGAAAGTAATAATTGCTTGACCTGCAGGTTGAAGAATAAAGAAGAAGAGATCAGCTCCAGTTATATGCTATGAAGCTTCAAAAGTTTCCAATTGAATCTTAAGATTCATAGGTTATTTTTAAAAATGAAATTTAGTTTATAAGACTTATTAGCTTGGAAACAGCACAGTAAAAAATAAAGATATGCAGCAGAGGTGAATCGGGACTGAATTTATTTCCCTTAATATATATCAGTCAAAAGTGGTATTAAGCAGAGCTTTTGTCACCTCTGTGATTATTAAGATATAGGGAAAACTTGCAAGGAAAGCAGGGGAAGCTGTAAGCTTCAAGAGTTTAAAGCATGAATACATGTCCATCTGGCTGTACATTGGTTTTCCTCAGCTCATCTGCTGAAAGGTCCCCTCTGAGTCCTGTTGATGGACAGAAGCTTCCTACATCGACCTCCTCAGCCCCTTTAAACTTAGTTTAAATTCAGTTGATTTGTGTAATACTTCTTTACCTGACAAATGTTTTACTCCTGAAGGTGGACTCACTCAGGCCAAAGTGGGCATGCTCTCATTTTTCCTACTGAACATGCATTAAGCCCATTTACAAATACTTGTGGTAGATGTGAAATTTTAGTTAAGAGTTATCCCATGAATAACATGGACAACTTGTGATGTTTATCTCCGCCGCCTTGGCAACCTGAGAAAGATCATGACTAAAATACACATTCGTGCAATAAATTCCCCTTCAAAAGTAGAGCTCAAACAGTTGAGGAGGAACACTGAACAAAGGAAAACCAATACTAAACATTTTTGAAATAAAGATATTCTTCCCTCTCTCTAACCCTCCTTCCCAACCCCCTCTTAATGGATGTTTCCCTTGCTGATGCCAGGGTATACAGCTCTTCCTGCGTTCAACTTCCTGGGCACTTTCCATGGGCCAACGCTGCTGGCTCTGGGACTTCCAGGTGGCCCGGGCACCCCACTGCCACCACAGATGTGTCAGCGGGTGGCCCTGGCAGGCAGGGGGCTGAGTGGTCAAGAGGTGACACCCCCCAGCCCCAGCTCCACTTAAAGAGGCCGTGTTTCAGCTTCACTGGTGAGCATCCCGAGGCATCCCGCCCCTCCACGGGGCACCGTGGGGACGTGCACCAAAGGCCATGTCCCACCCCAGCCTGATCTGTGGCTCTGCCACGGGCTTACGTGCTGCTGGCGTCATTTCCACTTTCAAGAGGAAAGGCACTAATTTTAAGGCCTGAGATCCTGAACTCCAGAATCTGGGCACACTTAACAGTCCCTGCATGTCAACCCACACAAGAACTGAGCTGAAGATGGATAGTAGCTTAAGTGGAAAAATGGCCTACTAAATTATACTCCTGGCATCTCTCTAGCAACACATTTCAAAACACTATTGAGATACTACTGTGGACTGCTCAGCATCAACCCTACTAACTAGGGCATGCAATCATGTGACTACTCTTAAATTAGGAAAGACCAATCTGTATCCAGACTCTAAACAGTTTCTTTAGACCTTGCCAAGATTCCAGATACCTCATGTATTCTACCCTTCTGCAAAATGTACCCTGCACAGTTCAAGCCCCTTAGGAGAAGTCTGTAGGCTGCACTTGTGACCATGGTGCACAGGCCATGGATATACAGTTTTCCTAAAAGCAGATTTCTGTAAAATCAGAGCAGTTCTGTAGCAGTTGTTCTAGTGATTGGGAACTCTCCGGACAATACCACAGTGATGCTCAGTTAGGAAACATAATCCATTTCTCCCAGCAAGCCTTTAGGTTAGGAGAAACATATTACTGAACTCATGCATCTGGAGCTCATTTACAGCTCAGCTGCAAGGTGTGTAAAGGAAGAAGGCAAGAGGGTATCTTTTATGGTAGGAGAAGGAAATGGAAATATAGGTGCTAAAGTAGGTGGCTAAGCTTTCATCTGGGTGAGAGGAGAGCTTTGTAGTGTTTTTGTTCGAATGCTGGAGAAAGGTAAAAGGGCAGGTTGCTATCTCTTTTCAGAATTTATTCTAGTAAACAGAAAAAAGAAGCTGTATTGGAACAAGAAAACATTCAGGATCACGTGAAACCGCACAAGAAGATAGAAAATGCTATTTTCTATTTTTGAGTAGAGCTCAGCTAGTGAGTGCCATTATACATTTTTTTTTGGATCAAAGATAGATGCTTTGTCTGCAGTCACGCAATATATTATTAAGAGTTTGGCTCTGTTGGTGATGTACTCTTCGTATGGAAAGATTGAGACAGTTTTCAAAGACATCACAGTCTGGTGAAGTAAAGCTGAATTTACTTTCACTTGAATGAAATGTTCAAGTGAGACTTCTGAAGGGCAGCACTGGAACTTTACAAAGAGAATGAAAGATAAAACTTTCATAGCTCCTCTATTTCTTCTTAATATATATAACAATCTATAGTTTCACACTTTCAGTGTAATCTCAGTTTCCATTCACAGGTTTCTATACCTCTTTTCTATCCAATATATGTGAATTTGTCTCAGTTCTGTGCTTTTACATGCACACAAAACCTGTTTGCTCTTGTTCTGTGTGCTGATGAGGGTTTTGGCAGCTGCATATCTCCTGTATCCTGGAGTGTATAACACTCCAGGAAAATGAAATCTGAGTGATTTATATGTGAACTACTTAGTCACAAATAACTTGAGATTGCAATGTTAGCCTAAGACAACCAAGTTTAGATGAATGGTACTAATTGATGTGATCTTATTAAGAACCTGAATCATCCCTTATAAAAATGTTAGGGTTGTGCCTAAATGCTTGTGGCTAGCACATGCCGAGGTTCTGTGGCTCTAGAAATCAGAGATGCTTCCCTCCCTTCTCCTTATGACCTGCCACTCCTGCTTTCTTTTCTGCCTCCTGCCTTAGCCTACTACATAGACCTGCCCTTCTTTTTTCTCTTTTTTTCCCCCATTTTGATCTGGTTTGTGTATCCAACAACCTACCCTTATATTAACTCTCCTCTTGCTATCCACCTATTTCTGTTCCTGATGCCACTTCAGACTTCTTTTTTCTTATTGCCCCACATCATTCTTTTTCTTTGTTCTTAACTCTCTGAGTTTCTCACACTCTGCATTTAATCAAGTCACCACCTCCCTCCACCGAGTGACTTGCCGGAAGCAGAGAGGTCTGATAAGCACAACAGACGACTCTTAGTTTCAATTTTAAGCATCACAGTCGTGGTAGTAGCTGTTGACAGCAAAAAAAAATTAGTTTCTGGGAAGGTACTTATGCTACACTCCTCTGTAGCACACATATTCTACAGTGAAGGCTTGGGAATTTTCATGGAGCCACCTATATCAGCATTTTTATTGGAATGGTGAGAGATGTTACAGCTACCTGTGTCCATGAAACATTTTTAAGTTACTTCACAGCACATAAGTGCAACAGTTTTCAATGAAATGGAGGTCAAAACATATTTAATATCAAAAAAATCAACAGATTGCTTCATATTTCGTTCTTGGGAAAAGAGAAGTTGTGTTTGATGAAACTTTCCAAGAAAATTCAACTGAAATGAAGCTCAACTACTGCTTTTGAAAAGATGTTAACAAATGAAAATAAAATCTTAACACATGAAATGGTGCATTACTTCTGTGCATGTCCTGCAATAAAAGGACAATGCTGCCCAGTGCTGTGCTATAGAGGTAAGTTGAGACAGCTCAGACTAGGTTTTGGTGGCAGAAGCAGAGCTGCCTGGGCTTACACTCCTTGCTTCCTGATGTCATGAGTCCTCAAAACCAAAAAGCTTTTGCTCAACTATAAGTTGTTTCTATGTGAACATTATGCAGTACAGAAGCAGGACACTGCTGGTGAGGTTTTGTGACCAAGTGCATGGATTTATGACTGAGCTGCTGTACAGATTTCCTTTATGGTTAGTGAGAAATATTATCATTTCTACAGTGTGACTCATCTCATCCTACTGTAGATATCAACATCAGTCTAGACCTGCCTATATTTTTTAATTGACTTTAAAGGAAGGTCACAGTGATTAGCTCAGGTGTAGACACCTAAAGTGAAAAGAGATACACCTACACCTTCCATCCACAATGTACTGGTTCAAACTAGAAGATAACTTATACTGTCTGCAAACACACAGGAATCATTAAACCGTGCTAAGGAAACACCATGCAAGACGTCGGCTGCAATCTTTGAGTGTTCAGATATCATGGACACACTTCATAGGAGCCCTCAAAATGCTGAACAATGAAGACTTACATCCTGAAATCAAAGAACACATCTGCAATGCCAATATCTCTTTTTTACAGGAAATCAAAGTTCTTAACAGAGAGAAAATAAAAACTATCCTTTACATCACTATCACGGATGGACCAGCTTCAGAGGGACCAGCCTGCAAGACCAGCTCACACAGAGCAGCAGCAGAATTTTAGCATTTGGTTCTGCATAGCTCTCAACGCTGAGCTGTGACCTCTGGGGAAACACAGTGAGAGGAATTTGCTGTGACACCTCTTGGTATGTGTACAGCTTTGGCTTGCTGCATTTTATGTATGAAAAGGCTGAGTAGAAACAAATCACATTCTTACACCGGCTTTTCTTTTTCCTCCTTAGTGCAAGAGCATTCTTACTGGCCCTAGTGAAAAAGTTCTCAAGTGCATTGCAGGCAGAAGCAGGAAATTTGCTCTCCTCATGGATCAAACAGAGCCGGCACTAATGACACAGCACAGCAAAAGGAAAAAAATAAAAGAGAAAAAAGAAATGTTTAACACTCAGCACTAGAGGAGAGGGAAAACAGAACACACTTTGAAGAATTTCCTTGCTGCAGTATAGACCTGCATAGGAGACTTTCCACAGTCAGACTCAACATGTTTTGAAGTTTCTCTGTTTAATCTTCAGGTCAGGTTTTGGCTCTGTGCTTTCGCTAACACAATATGAAAAAATAAAGGCTCAAACAAGGCAAGAGGAAAAAGAAAACATAGGAAAGTGTGAGACTTAGTAAATCAAATGGTCTAAGAAGTAGAGCAAACAAGGTGCTTTAAGGACTGGGGCAATATTTTGTCTTAGACAAGAAAAGCACTATCTGGGGAAAGTTCTAATAACCAAATGTCCTGGCTCAGCTGGGAGCTAAGAAATGATCTCATTAATGATCTGAAGGCCAGGCTGGATGGGGCTTTGAGCAGTCTAGTCTGGTTGAAGGTGTCCCTGCCCATGGCAGGGGCATGTGAACTAGAGGCTCTTTAAGTCCCTTCCAACCCAATCCATTCTGTGATTCTCTGACTAAAATCAATCTGAGTTGCAGGGTCTGTGCAATGTGACAAAACATTACTTTCCATAAAAGATGAAGAATAGAGCTAGAAGACAAAATTGTACACTGAGTGTGGAATATTGTTCTGAAAGTTTAATTAATGTAGATATATCACTGCAAATGCCTCTCTCTCTATTGTGACTCTCTGAGGTGACTGTGAAATATTTCAAAAATTCAAGATCTTCTTCATTTTTTGGTAACAGAGACTCCTTTTATTAGCGTTTTGAGCTGCATGTAGTTCTAACAACTTGTGAACAAATTCTAAGGCAAACCTGGACTAACTAAAGAGTGCTTCCCTACAAAAGCAATCTACCCCTCGTGAGCACAAGGAATGAGGATCCCAGAAGAGCACTGTCTCCCAGAAGAGGCATTGCAGTTCTTGCTCATAGGTGGATTGCCAGGTGGTCTCTCTTGTTTAAAAACAGAGGATTCAAGGGAAAATAGAAACAGGCAGACAAGATCGGACAGAAACTTCACTGTGTCCAGCCACAGCAGCCTACAGCAGGTGCCTAGGGAAGAATATATGAATGCCCAAAATATGGTACTATTTTGCCATAGCACAGACTGGCCCAAAACTGTGGCATCTGAACCTGCTCTGGATAGCAGAACAGGGCAGTTCAGAAAAATGTAAAGTACAGAAGACAAAATTTTATTCATTAAGCAACAGGCTGAATCATGATGTATGAGTAATGTCTCATATCCTAAACTGGAAATCAAACATGCAATAGTAGCATTATCAAAGAGAAGAGGAAACTTCCCATTGTCTTCAGAGTATATTAAACTTTATTCTAAGCCCTAAGCAAATAATAATAATAATAATAATAATAATAATAATAATAATAATAATAATAAAAAGTAAGCCTACCTCATCTACAGTATTTAGCATACCTTGTTTCACTAGTACAAAGAATTCCAGCTTCAGCAAAAGGCCATTCTTTGTTAATAATTATTTTTTTACTAGTGCATTACTCACTAAATTTAGTTCATGTACTTGTAAACTATATTAAAAAGGCAGCACAGTCGATAATATACAGAGGGATGGAATCTGTTAATCTGTAACTACTGCTTTTCAAGGTAACACTTTGAAGTAAGTACTCCTGGGGTTTTTCACTGCATGTAGAATGTTAAACCAAAAATTAAAAGGAAAAGCCAGGGTCAGTTCTGTTTGGTTTTGCTTTTCAAATGGAAGTATCATTGTTTCTATTGTAGCCAGAACATTTCAAAGTTTAAAAAAATAGGTTTTATATTTTATTTAGATGAGTTACATGCTATTTTTACCATAACTATAAATTTCTGGCCTTGTTGTAGAACCATAGAATGGTTTGGTTTGGAAGAGACCTTTAAGATCTACTTCCAGCCTCCATGACATGGGCAGGGACATCTTCCACTACACCACATTTCTCAATGCTCCATCCAGCCCGGCCTCGAACACTTCCAGGGATGGGGCATCCACCGGCAAACTGTTCCAGTACTCACCACCCTCTGAGTAAAGCATTCCTTCCTGATATCTAATCGAAATCTCTCCCCTTCAGTTTAAAACTGTTCCCACTTGTCTTATCACTACCTGCTTATGCAAAAACATCAGAAAGATTTTTTTAAAGATCAAAATAGAAAAAATTTAAAAACCATTACAAAATTCAGAGTTCTTACAAAGCTGATAAACTCTGAAGTCACTATTGACATAAATAGATTAACTATGAAATAATATCATCATGGCATTGGAATTTGGCCCAATGTGTAGGTGTGTGGAGCTTCATTCTATAACGCAGCATTCAAAAAATTGACACATTGTAAAAGCTCAGATTCGATTTTCCAGACTGAAAAGACTGGAAAGAATAATAACCACACTAGGACACTAAACCCCTTACTAACATGTTCCAGGCAGTAGCAGGTTCTTTTCTCAGCCAAGTCACAGAACAACCTTCACCTTTTTTACGGCTCAGTTGCGTCTCGGCTGGGGATCTGCACACAGTGAGGCTGTTTCCACCAGCAGGACGATGGCTTTCCACATCTGCGGTGTGCCAGCCTCGAGGTGATGACTGGCACTGAGGAAATCGCTATCTTAAGGTGGGGCGGTTTGACGGATTTCCTCTCAGCAAAACAGAACCATATGGCAACACAGCTTTTGCTTAGGAGGAGGCATGCCAGGTAAGGAGGAGAATGCCAGGAAATGGTGATGAAGAAACATCCCCAGACACCTGGCTTACCTGTTTGCACTGCTCCAACAGATTGATGCAGCAACCTTGCAGGGGCCTCCTTGCTCTTCAGGAGGACACAGAGGCAGAATTATTTATTGCTCTGATGATCCTTGGTGAAGAATGGCTGTGTAACAGCTCAGTGTGTCTGTCCTGGTCCAAACAATGTCAAACTGAACCTTTTGAGCCCTTGGTGGCTCAGATAACACACAAATGCCCAGCTAGAACCATTTAATGAAACTGTGTGATTTGAAGGAGAGGGCAGTCTCTGTTTCCATGGAATCTCACATTTACTATGATCAAAGCAGATCCCTTGAACTAATTTGCCAACACTATCACCAACAGAGCAAATGTGTGGCAATGGCAACTGGAATAATTTCTATGAACCAAAGAAGTAATTTAATGCAGAGGTTATAAAATTTGACATAATCAAATATACTTTATACTGTACAAGTTAAATAAACCACCTTACTTAATTTACAGACAATCCATGTTACATGCCAGTCCAAAGTTTTCATCCACCATTAAAGAGCTCGGTAACTCATTTTAACCCTAAATCTTTTCGTTTTTACCTGATGTCTGCATGTAACCAAATTAAACTCTCTGTTTTGATTTGTTCCTTCTCAGGATAGCTGCTTATGTCCATTTGTCTTCAAATTTCCACAACCTTTTCTTTTGGACAGGAGTCAGTGGAGGGTATATTCCCGAGACTATTTTGGTTTCTGATAAAGGTTATAGTACAGTCACTCCATGATAGGGTGATCATGGAAGACATATGTCTTACACATCTGCTTGAAAGGCTAAATGAACACGATCTACCTCAGCCATAAATCTACTGAAATAAACATATTGCAGTTGGAATTTATGCTAGCAGAGGATTTTTACTCTGCATTGCCTTCCCATTTCTGCCTAAAATGATCACATGAAAACTTTTGTTAACTTGTCTTTCAGTTAGAAATTAATAAGACAGAGAGGAATGGTGTTTGTATGGCTGGAGTGTGTAATTTAGGCTCTAAAGCAGATTATTAAGTCCAGAGATACACATACAATGCAGTCAGAGATGTATCAAAAATGGGAGACTGTCAAAACAGACAAAAGGAATCATTTAGTCACATCATCTAATGCAGCTGGATTACTACAAAGATGGTGAAAGAGGTGATAAAAAAATCTATATATAATAGAATATGAATTTACAGTTCCTTACCTCACTGTAAGTACAGCCCCACAGCCACTGCTTCAGGGGATTGAAGAAAGAAATAGCTGTGGTACCTATGAAACATTGCCTGCTTTTTTGGAGCAGCCAGCTGGAATTGGCTAAAACGCAGAATGTCACATCAGATCTCACACAGATGAGAGGTTTGCTTGCTTTCCAGTAGGGATAACAATCATGATGAGCCAGCAGAACTTAGTCTGCAGCAATATGAAAGACACGGAGTATGAACATTTGCTAACTCTCAATAACAGGATGAGCCAACCTGTTAAGAACACCACACCTTTGTAGGGCCCTGAACTTATTCAATCCATATTTTTGCTTTATAAAACAATGCTAAGAGCATCTTTCTTCTTGGCTTCTGTGCACCCAATTCCTAGCCTGGGTCCTAACAGCCATGGCTTCCAGAGAATATGTGGTGCTGGCACTATGACAGGGTTTGTTTTTTTTTCTCTACAGCTTCGGAGAGCCTGAAAATTCCCTTTTTTTTTTCCCCTGAAACAGCTCACTCAAGTGCAAGCAAAATTATCCACAGATGGGGGACAAGTTTGACAGACAGCAGTAGGAGAGGTAATATTTTATAAAGAAAATGATGAATGATTCCAGGAAAGAAATTAGGAAGCAGGCGTATAAGGAACCATATCATGATGCAATTGAAAATGTGACTGTATTATGGCCAGTAGTTTGATAATGAAGGGAAAGCTGTGAAGCTCATTTGCGACAATGTAAAAAAATTAAAAAGACACAGCATGTTGATAATGAGCCTTGAATATTCTTTCTTTTCTCTTCCCCCCTATTTTGTCACCTTTGGTCTACTTGGCATTCACCCAAATGAGAAGACTGACAGTCATTTCTCTTTAATAATCACTCTTGGAGACTCAAGAAGCACCCGCTTTTCAGCTCTGTCAACAGGGAATCATTAACACTGAAAAATAAATATATATATGCTTAATTGTTTTTACTGAAATAAACACTCTGGGTACCCCCTGCCGTTTAATGAACATGCACTGGGTTAACTACAAGGGCTGCTACCACTGCCATCTCAGATTGCTTGCTAGTGGCAGATGAAAGATTAAAACACATGTATTTTTTTGACAGTAAATATGATTTCACTTTTTCGGCTTCCACATGAACCCACCCTTTACGAAGTAGTGCAGAATAGCAAAGGCTGTCAAAATAAGGCTAGCAAGTAAGTTGAGTAGCAGCTCTCTAAGGAGTTTGATTATTCTTTTGTGAGAGTCTGTAAACAAAACCTTTAGGCTTTCGTCTACTAAACAGTGCTTAGAAATTCTTCCAGCCTAGAATTTTTAATATGTGGGAACATGACTGTGTAGGATTCAAGAGCACTCAAAATTTTTGAAAGGAAGATAATTTATTTTTGTAACTAAATGTGGCCTCAGAAGTCAGAATGCAGACAAAAGACCACTTTTTTCAAACAATATAAATGCTATGCTCTGAGCTGTCTGTGAGATATCTTTCCTTTGCCTTGACTACACATACCAAGATACTAACAGAGCAAAAATAAATTTCAAGTATCAATTAATATCAATTTTGAGTTTGGAAAGTGAAATTTAATTGAAAACATATTCAGGTCTTACTTTTCACTTCCAGCCTTTGTGCTGTGATAATGAGCCAGCTAGTCTGAGGCCTGATACCCCTTCAAATAACAGTCAGTTCTTTGAGATGGCCAGAACCTTCGGAACATGCTACATGCATTACAGGGCATAAAGACTCAAATCTCTTCCCTTCCTAGAAAAATATTTGATCTAGGGCTGGAAGATGCTTTTCTTCACCAGATCAATTCACCAGTTTCTGAACAAGGCCAGAACTTATGCATGCCTCAAAGCAGAAACTGACGGAATATTTCCATCTGAATTTCCCTTCTCCGTATCTGGGACATGTCCTGAAAAAGAAGTTAAATGTTCCCTGAACCCTCCTTTGACACTGCAGCCATACCCAAATCTATACCATTAATCTCTTTTAGTCTCCAAGTAGGACATCCACATCAACACTGTCCAGTGGAGACAGTCTCTGGTTTGTGCAAAGTCCTGAACTAAGCTAGGGAAATGTTCAGGATGGTGATGGTGGATCCAAACCCAGAAATTGCTGATTATGTAAAAGAATAAAAGATTTGAGTTCCAGTGCCTGGAATCTTTCCCTGGCACAGTTAAAGTTCTTAGTACGGATGTGGCCACATGCGTCAAGGTATTTTAGACAGCAGCTGAGCCTGGAGTTTGTCACTGCTGGCTTTGCCTAAATACCAGCCAGAGATGTCTTAAAGGGAAGCCAGGTGCTTAACAGCACATCTTGAATCTAACTCCAAAAGGCTGAGTAATAGATTTCCTACAAGTTCTTTGGATAGATTTTGCATGAGGCTGTAAAAGTTATTGCTGGTGTGATTTTGCCTCCTACTATCTGAGATTTACTGATCATTTCATCTCTACAGATTAATGACTAATTTTCAATCATCTTTTAAATACATAGTTTTCCTTATCTATTATACACGTCAGTGCTAGGTATGCAACTACAGAATGTAAAGCATAATGAAATCTTTAAAAAGTACTTACATTTGGATTCTTAAAAGGATCAAGATTTTATAATCTGGTTAGCTCTTCTTCACTTCAGGCTACTTGATGAAAATTAGGGATTACTGCATCCTCCCAGTTTAGTCATCAATCCTTATACACATCACTAGTGTTACACCCACCTAGTAGGGACAGTTTTAAGTTTCTCTCATAAAATCGTAAATACCAGCCAAACAATTTTTGCAGACTACAAATGCTGGTGACAATGAGCCCCCTCTTTGCCTCAGCTGTTACTCCCAACCTCTTCAATGCTTCCAGAGTGCTTCTGGCTTCATGTAAAAATAATTCTAGAGACAAACATCGGTATGATCAAAGAAAATTACAACACAGGAGGGACTGGAGCAATACATGTGTGTTGCTTATGGCCATGGCAACACCTAAGTTTTAGCTGTCTTGTCACCTCCTACAAATGACTTCAACTACTGTGACCAGACAACGATGACTACAATTCCCACCCACATGCACAGGCACATACACACATGATGCTATCTGTTCCCCATCACTGGAAAACGGTGACTTCTGGGATGAAACACAACTAACAGTAGATATCTACATCAAGAAAACTCTTAGCAAGTAAAGACTAATTTCACAGATATCTTCTGGCATGAATAAGTAAAAGGTAAAGTATACAGTTTTTGAAATATTCTTTACTTGTAACATTATTTTGAAAACTTTCTACCTATTTCCCTATTAAATTTGAAGGGATAAAATCTCTTGGATTTTGCTGAAAGGACCAAGATTTTCTTCAAATGTTGATGCAGCATGATTCAGTGTGATCTAAAGAAAAGCTCGAACTTTTGATTTCTAGTATGTGTGTTAGAAGCAGAGTTGATTGGAAATAGGTTTTTGATGAAACATGCAATTTTACACTTTGATGATTTTTTAAATTTGATTTTTTGTTGGAAAATGAAATGGACCCAGATTTATCACTTTCAGATAATTTTCAGAGCAATGTAAGAAAATGAAGGCTGTACTTTATTATAAACACTGAAATAGGCCTTAAAGATATCATACTTTAAAACAACTATTAGAGAAAATTTCTGTTAGATTTTTGTGAGGGTATCAGGAGTCCACAGTTGGAATAGTAATACCAAGATGGAGGCTGAAGCCAAAACCCTCCCTTGGCAAGAGGGAACTAGATTGCAGTAGAGTCTACCAGATCCAGAAGAGCAGGTCTGCAGTTTGCAGTGCTCCTCAAGGCAATGCAACATTCTACAGTCTCTCTTCCAGATGGGAAGATCCCCAGGGTGAGAGACATTTTCAAGACTATCTTGTGGATGAGGCAATTATTTCACCATAAATAAAATGAAAGTTTTTGCAAAAGTCGCATCATGTTATTTGAATATTCTCTATGTTCTCGTTCAAGTCTGGACAAAACCCTTTTATTGGAACAAGCTGAGAAGAGTCACATGAACACTAAGTTCCTTCCCATCTCTTAGCACCATGTGCTTCTCAGTACATTTAATAAACAGTAGTTCCCATGTGTATTTTGGTACAGAGTGTATTGATTTTGAAGATCCCTTTCTTAGGCATATTCTTAGAGACCTAAACTGTCATCTCAAATATCCTGTCTTATTTCATTACAACAGAACATGCTATGAACCAGAATCCTATTGCTAGCTGAGCCTCCTTTGTATCATGCAGATGTTTAAACCAGATGTTTTGAAAAGGATTCCTTACTCTCTTATTCTCTATCTGCTTTGTGTTATTTAGACATGGCATAATCAAAAGCTACAAAGAGAGATGTTCTACATTTCCAGTTTCCAGCTGCAATTACAGAGACTCTTACTAACTGTAACATCACACAACCTTTGTCTAAATTGGGTAAACAGGGTGTTTGGAGTACCACACAGCAGGACCCGGCTAATTAAATATTGTTCAGATTTCCCACTGGGGAGTTTATGCAACCACTGAACCATAGTGTTGCAGCTCAGAAACCATGTAATTAAGGTAGATATTCTGTGGAACGGCTGCCCTTCCTTTCCTAAAGAAATGTTGTAATTGACCTGTGGCGTTTTGTTGAGACGGAGTAAAGAAAATCAGACTGTTCTGAGCTGTTTGAAGAAAACTGCTGCAAATACAGATGTTTTTGAAAAAGCAAGTGAGCTTTTAACTTACTAGGTCTTCAAGTGGCAGTCTTTTCTATTAGCATGTTTGAAATTTTCATTTTGAGCTAAATTGCCGTAGGTGAATGAATTTCATCACTTCAGTTGTATTCCTCTCTTGCACATGCTAGCAAACCTTAATCCCACACTTGGGCTGGAGATCTCCAGGAAGATACAGAACAGTATTATCATGCAGGGGCAGACACATCTCTGCTAGATGCTCACACAGTAGGACAGTGACAATGGCAGAGAGCAACTCCCTCCTACAAGAGTGGAAACAGAAGACAAGAGGGCCACCAAAGGTACGACGAGGCAATGAGCACTTCTAGTGATGTGTGGTTCTTTTATGAATAGATGTAATTTTGAACAAAGACATAATCCCACCAATGTGAGAATGTCTATCCTACTCCTGTGTTAAATGTTACACCGGGAAAGTATAAACAAATTTAACTTATTAGCTAAAGTAATTCCCAAATAATCAGATATAAGGTCTGAAAGAAAGAACTGGATTTATAAGTCTTTCCTTTGCCTTTGCATACAGTTGTCTCCAGGGTCCTGAGATAGCTTTAGCTTAGATCAGGCAGGTGGAAGAGAAGCAGCACAAGAGGTCTTACATTTACATTTAAGCTGTCAAAGTTTGCTATGGCACTCAAGGCTAAGTCATAGATGCCAACTTCATAGCATGTGAATTCTTTGCATTATTCATTGGAATTATGCTCATGTAATAAATAAGATAAATTGCTGTTTGAATACACTGAAAGTTGCTATTTTCTTCATTTCAGCAATAGAGGATAGAGATAGGATGTATAACTAAGAACCTAGAATAGTTTCTCAGTTCCACATTCAGATGCTTTCCCAAAGCATATTGCTGTGAGACCTAAATGCACATTATTGTCCCTTCCCCCAGCCAGCTAACCTACTGGAAAGAACCCTGAGTGCTTAGCTAGGGAGATAGTCATGGAGCACTCCAACGAATCCATGGGTCTGGAAGCTTTGCAGGGCATGACTTTGAGTCGTATCATACAGCATGAATCTGCTCTAGAGTGTAGATGCAACCTAAAGATACTTCAACCCTGTTATCAAAAGGACTCAGTCATGACAATTCTTAGGTGACTCAGAATGCAAATAAAAAGTGAGAATTTCACAGTCTTTCTGAATGGCTGTGGGCGTGGGAGGAAGAGTCACTCAGACAACATGGTAGGTGTCCAGTAGGACATACTGAAGTCCTTCCTGCCTCTCCCTAAGTCTAAGCCTTTCTGTATAGGCCTGAGTTAGGTGCCAGGGCAGCATTAGCATTCACAGCCTGTGCTTTGGTGTCTAAATGTCTATTTGGAGAGGAATTTCTATTCTGTACTCTGTTTTAACACATACCCTGAAAGAAATGAAATGTAGATGCCTAACGAGGTCTGGAAGCTGAGGTTAAATCCTTTACAGGTCTCACAGGCAATGAGTGGCAGAGGAAGTTCCTGAATCTGTCTTCTGTGAATGCAGGCAAGCATCTTAACTGACCCATGGACACTTTACCTTCACTCACTGAGGATGATGATCCAGTGGGATGGCCACGGGAAAAGAGAATGGCTGTTCTGTAGTGCAGGGCTGGCTACCACGTGTTGCCATCTGTTTCTGGAGGCTCCTAAACAGAAAAGGGGGGAAAAGGCAGTAGAATAATTTTCCTGTGGCAACTTCAAAACTGTCAATATTCAATATTATGGCTCCAAGAGAAAATCTGAAAAAGACAAGAAAACTTTTGCAGTGCTTGCTGACCAGAACAAAAGCCATTATACTACTAAATTCAAGCAACAAAAATTTAAGGATTTTAACAAAACTGGATCTTTACCTGCACTCAAAGCAACCAGCGAATTTTAATTAAACATTTACTTGTAAATGAGAAAATGAAATCTAACTTTTGTTTTTATGAATTCTTTATGACCACTAAAATTTCAGATCTTTAGAGACCTGCCTAGCTGAGATATGGCTTTTTCCTCAAATACAAAGCTGTTTAAGAAATGGTATCAGGTACTGACAATGGATGGCTAATCTATAGCCCAGACAACTGGTAGTGCAGAGTGGATACTGCTTTTTATTGTAAAATCTTATTCACAATCTTATTCACATACAGATATATAGCTTCATTAATTAAACTCCAGGACTGTGGAAACTGTAAACTTTTCTGTTTCCTGAAAACATTCCTGAAAACATAATAATTTTTATTATGGTTTTTGTTGATCATGTTTTTTGTTCTCTTTAATAATTCCTCAGTTCTTCTTATTTAACGCAAACCTCAGACTAGTCTAAATAGGAGACCACAAGCCAAATAATGATGTCAGTCCAGTGTAAGTCTGCTTTATTTGCCTCTAGTAGACAGACTTCACGGTAATTTTGAGATAACTGTATGAGGGACTCTGAGCCAAAACCAAAAATTAAACTTTTTTCTGTGAGATCTACAGTACCCTGCAACTCCAAAGCACAGATTCATCTGGAAAAGCTGTTTTGCCTGGTGACCTCTTGTGCATTTAGATCATAATAAAAAAGTGCTCTTTGCAAACTCAAGTTCAGCTAATGTATATTCTGGTAGTTGAGGGAAGATATTCCTCTGTGTATTTTAGTTTTAGAACACATCTGTCTGCCCTTGAGTTAGTTTTCTCTCTGAACCATAACTTCTCTTTTATCTGGAGAACACCTGAAATGTCCTGCAGTTGTAGCAGTCTCTTGACTCTAGCAGAGATTTCCTAATACACAGAACAGATGACAGTATGTTTCTACCCATTTATTATACCTGGAGCATGCCTCAACAATCCCTTGACATTTCCTGTTTTGCTGACTCAAAGCACTAACAGCGAGTGGAAAAAGAAATACAAGTAATTTGAGCTATTCTGGAGCTCCAGAGCCTCAAAGCAAGAAGTTTCTTCAGCTTGGAAAAAATGTGAACTTTGAAATTTTTGTCCACTACTGCTGGAAACAGTTACTTTATGAAAAATAATGCCCTGAAGGGATGTAACATGCTCAACAACTGGATATCATAATGTGGTTAGTGAAAAATTACTGGAAAAATTAGTATTTTTTCATTTTCATGGAATTTACAGGAATATTTTTATAAGTTACTGCATTTTTAAATGCCATTCTGAGAGTGTGCCTACACTTCCCAAGATGTTTTCCAACTGAATTTTGAATATATTTCAAAAATTTTTTTTTAACAGAGACGAAAAAAATCTAGTAACAATAAATATAGATGAACTCTGAAAAATACACTGAGCTTGTATAAGTACAATCCATTGCTATGAAAATTAGAAAGGGTGAGGAACAGGATTAGATGAGGTGGGGAGCACTGACTGCTGGTAGAAAAAGCAGTGTGAAGAGACTAAAGGACGATTTTGCAATAAAAAAACAATATGCAGGCAGCTGCTATCAACACTGATAGAAACTAATGCCATCTTAAGTGGGATTTACAAAGGCACTTGGCACTGGTTTAATTTACTGTCTGCCGCAGAGGATGGGACTTTTGCTGGTGAGGTTAGCTGAAGCCATGCTTCTGAAAACAGTGCACTGAAATCACCCTTACCTCTCCTGCTCCTTGATCCTGGAAAATATCCACATCATCTTTACAATAAAAACTTCAGGATGGAAAATGTTCCTTTGCTGTGTGACCTTGCAGCAGCAACTGTGCTGATACAAGAGTGGGTTTCTTTTAGAACTCGGCCTCACAGGTCATTCCCCCTCTGCCCTCAGCAGACACATTTAACTTCGTTTCAGCTAAACCCTGTGAGCAGAGCCCATCAGGGTGAGACTCTGGACTGAACAGTTGTTCACCTTTGACAACACAAAATGTGTGCAGCTGAGCTGAGAGCGTGAATCAAGTTTCATTTTCTCTTTGCTCGGCACCCCTAAGGCAGTTCTGGCCTGACCCCGTGCCCTCAGGGTGCCAGGCAGTCCCTGCTTTCTCTCCTCTCCTCAGCCGTGTGGGGGTTCCTTTGGCAAAGCCAGCTGCTGCCCAGTTACTCGAGACATCTGGTGACCCAGCAGAAGGGAGGAGAGGCAGGCTGTCCAGGGAGCTGTGCTTGTAGAGCTGTGGCCATGGTTACAACCATATAACTTTTTTTCGTGGAAATGGGAACTGTTAGGATTTTGACCTTCCCACCAAGCCTTCCTGTCCCAAAGGCAACCAGACTGTTTGCCTCACTCCATCCACAAGTGTAATTACAAGTGTGTGTAGCTACAACCCAGCACACCCCTCAGTGGGGGAAAAGAACTGGGCGTGCCAGAGATGAGGACTCATGAGAAGCAGAAGCACTGGGTGAAATCCTAGATTATGTCACTGTACACTGTAGCAAGGTTTGATTGAAACGTGCATCAGCTGCATGGAGTGGCAAGGGAGCAACCTAACACCTTGAATACTTTCGACCATAGACATACTATTTCCCACCCTGTGGGAGCTCTCTGGAGCCTAACACCATCCAGCCGTACTACACATCTCCACACTACAACAGCCCTCTGTCCATTCAGCTCTAGTAGAAGATCTCCTCATGAACTTCAACTTTAATGTCCCTCGAAGCAGGATTATGTCACCATGTTGCAAGCAGGCATTCAGCTCCCAGCTCCAGAGCAGAGAGATGTGGTGAGGGTTAAGGGCTCTTTTCCTCTGAAACAATGGGAGGGAAGAGTTTCATGTTTTTCACTCCCTGCCTTGATTTAAGAATGGCAGAGAGCCAAGGAATGGAGCGCGGTGTGGACATCTATGCAAACTGCAGCCGAGGGATGTAATTTTCTAATCTTCACAGCAGCCCTTCACACGAGCCCAGAGAGTGCAGCCCAGCAGCTTGGTTGCCAGTTTTCTCAAGTACTCACTGACATAAAGCCACACATATAATATTAAAGCTCAAACTCACAGAAATGGTTCTAATACAGAGATTTCCCTTTTTACTAATTTTTAAAAGAAGAATCACACACATTTCGATTCTGTAACATTTTCTCACCTGCACATCTGAAACTGAGGTTAGCAGCAGTGTGTTTTCACATTCAATACTTCTCTCTTAGAGTTTCCTTTTACCGTTTGTATAATGAATCAGTTCTTTTCCCACCATTTTCTACGAGAAGAAAACATCCTTAAGGAGAAGTTAAAATTCAAATTAAAAAAATCTCCTTCGTTTTTCCTACTCCCAAAATCTAATAGAGAAAATTTATTCTATTTCAGTGCAATGGGTCACTACTGTGCTGATGTCACTAGGCATGTTCACGATGTTGCATAAAATTAGGAGATAATTACTTATTCTAACCTTAAGAAGAAACAGTTTAAAAAAAAAATTGTCACAGATTTATCATACAGGTTAGATCCTGGAAAATTAATTTTAAAAATTTTTAAATTTCCCCTTGAGTCAAAACCAAGAAATGCCCTGACTTAAACATGTGACTGATTTATATTTGGAAATTAAGAACATTTGTCCACAGGGACATTGTGACTTTTGTGCTGCAATAGGTTCCTGGATGTAGGCTGTTGAAAATGTGGCCCACACAGTATAAAGAATTAAGGTGCATCAAGAAATCATTTGTGGTGTTACAGAATACATGCATATGCTTAAAATCCAGGTTTCTTAAGGTTAATGCATTAAAGATCAGAGTTGGGCACGAAAGTGCATCAACTGAGAAGTATCAAACGTAGTAAGTTACCAGTGCTGAAAATAACAAATTGACTCTGACTTGTGCAAGTAGGCCACACCATATGCCTTTCTATTCTAATGTTTCAGGGAACTGCTTGAATAAATAAATTAATTGCACCATCATAAGGAAAAGCACACAGAATTCACTTTACCGCAAGGCGAAGTGTGACTCGGTAGGTGACCCAAATGGATGAGCAACAGAGCTGTGGGGAGCTGCTGCAGAGTTCTTGGAAAGCCACCGTATTTGCTGCAACAGTAATTAGACAAGAGCTGGCAAGAGCTCGTGGTGGTGCAGTTTTAAATAAAACTTGGTATTTGTTAAAGTGCTTTGGATGATGGTTGATACTCTTTGCTCAATATTCTTCATTGTTCCAGCAGCCTTGAAAGAAGAGTTGTGAGAACTCTGAAAAAGTTCCCATAGCAACAGCAAGGAGATGGGACTATTTTTCTCCCAGCCCTGGGTGAACAGCAATGACACACAATTGTGGTAGCTGGGCCCTTCCTGTGCTGAGCAAACCTGCTGTGTTTTGCGGTTTCACACAGAAGGGCAATATTTCTACTGCCCCCCAAAAGAGACGACTGACTTTTCTGTTTAAATAATTGCATTATTTTCCCTCTTGGGAGGACACAGAGCCTCTTTTTACCCTCAGATGAAACAACAGCCTGCATGCATATACATCCTAGATTGCAAATAGGGCCAGTAACAAGGCTTGATGACCATCTCATGGAAACTGAAATCTGTGCCTAACCAGGTGGGATTCCACCTGCCCATGAGCCCCAGTTGTACTCCCAGCCACCAGAGTATTCCTAGGGAGTTTTGTGTCTCTGCAGGGATTCAGGGGTATCCCTCAGCGCCCCATTGCTGCTGTGGTCAGCAGTGTGCAGCTTCCTTGGGGACTCTCAGTGTGTGGGCTTTTATACAGAAACAGAGATGCTGGGCCAGGCTAGAGGCGAAGTGAAATGGCCCACTTGGACCTCCCTGATCTACCCAATCTTTCCTAGTTGCCTTCAGGAATGTGATGGCTAATTACAGACCTTCAAAAGTCATCAGCACAGCCCTGAGGTTAGCACACTTCTCTGGCTACCATGGAAGTTTTACTTACAACAGTATTTTACATATGAATGCAGCAACACTTTATAACACAGGCATGTTTAGAACAAAAACCAGAGAATCAGCAATTTGTGGATCCATACTGAAAGAGTTTCAGAATATTGTCCACTCGTATTTCAAGATCTCCCAGTACTTGCAAGAAAACTACTGTATTCTTAAGAGGAAAATTTACTAAAAAAATACCAACTTACCTATCAATGTACGTATTACAATTTACATAACCTCTATGCTCTGCATCTATACTGCACCTATAGAGGTGTCTTCAGCACTCCATCACAGTGAAATATTTTCTGCTTCATTCTGTTATACAAAAAGATCATTGCTTTAATAAACATTTTGATTAACTAAGCACCATTTCTTCTTAATACATCAATTCTTGCAGTTCTTTTCTCATCCAAGACTTCCAACCAACTCCCTACATCAAAAGGACTTTCTTTGTTGGAGTTACCAGCACTTCAGAATTGCCCACAACCCCAGTATGACTCCTTACACATGCAAATGCAGGAAATCCCTGGTGCTGGGACGCACATTCCATGTACCAGACTGGTGTATACTTGCCTATTTTGGCTCCGGGCTATAACTGTGCCTACACAAAGCCTTGCCCACATGGGCTGGGTGTTTTCCACCACTAACCGGTACAACTGGTAGATCAGGCCCTGACCCAAAGGCGATGGCACAGCAGGGAGAGGGCCGGTGCTCTGGGCTTTCCCTTTCACCAGCACTCCCCCTGTTGTTGGACATCAAAGGCTGCTGGTGCCTCTTGGAAACGCCTCACAATCACGAGTGAGGTTTCCTTAGGGTTTTGGGGGTTTGTCCAGAATTTCTTACCAACACGGTAAAAAGAATAAAGATTTAGATGAAAAACACTGGAAAAAACCTGATGACTTTCTACCTTCAGAAGATGTAGTTTTTTGAAAAATGTCCTTTGTTACAAAATTCTAAAAAACCAAACATGGAAAATACTTTGTTGAATTTTTCTTGAATACATTTTTTTCCTTATTTTCATTTAAAAAGCTCTGAAGAATTTCCAGGCATGTTAAAGAGTTTATTCCAAGAGAGTGATTTCTCAAGGAAGGTGCTGGCTTGCTACTTTAATCAGCTAAAATTTGAACAGTATAGAACCAACCAAATGTACCTATAGAGAAGCCATTCAAACAAGGTTCTAGCCCCAAGACTACCAGGCAGCTATTGATAACAAAGTATTCTTTTATTCACACTTAGGGAAAGGTCTGCTCTCATATACAGCAGTATTTTCATTAGTAAATGGAGTCACAGTAGTGCACTTTGTGTAAAAAGCGCAGCAGGCCTGTATTTTCTCCTTGATTTTATATGCTGACGTTATAGATTAAAAATAATTCAGAAAGGAAGAAGTCAATGCATCGGCTGACAAATTTCAGGGCAGCTCATAAGAGTTAAACCAGGCTGCAGTGCCCTCCTCCTCCTCCCTTGTACTTCTGCGTCCTTAAACAAGGGTGCTGAGAAGGGCTGCAGCACTGCCGCCCCCTCCCCCAAAATAATTGAGCATGCCCCATAAAGTCAGCCTGCACAATCCCGAGGGAGGTAGAAATTCCCATAAAAGGATCATTCCAAATCCCCAGGATAAGTTTATTTGGCATGCTATTCAAGCAATAGGAGCCTTGCAATTGTTTTCCTTGACCTTTTAACCTGCTTTTCTTATCCCAACAGAGGTCAAAGGACAAGAACCCGGCTCCCCCCCGCCTCCTCTCCCTGCCCGGCCCCTGAGCTCACCGAGGCTCCAAGGGAAGGGCTTAGCCCAGGCAGCCACAAACAGATGTCTGCAACGCGCGGGCTGGGGCCGGGAGGGGACAGGAGGTGTAGGAAAAGGTGATTGAAGCTGGTATTTATTTAATTGATCATTAAGCCTGGAAAGGAGAGAAAAATCGAAGAAAGTTTTCCTGCAGGCAAAGAAAGCAGTGGGGATTAGGGCACTTTGTGTATCGATATAACAGCATTTTTTCTCCGCTGGTTCCAGTGGGTCAAGTCTCAGCAGTGCCTCAAGAGATCCCATCTGACTGGTGCTGCTCTCCAGGAAGATGGGGACGCAGAAGCCTCTTCGAAGTGCATTCATCATATCTACATTCCCCCACAGAAGCCACAAAAGTATCCCGCGCTCTGCTTACACTTTGAAGGCCCCTCAGTTTCAGCTGTCGAGGGGCTGCAGAGGAGAAGGAGGAGAAGGAAGGCGAAGGGCACGTCACCGCGGGGGCGGGAGCGACGGCCGCCGCCATGGCCTCCGAGGCAGGCCGCTCCCACCGCCCGGGAGCTGCTGGAGAGAGCCCCGTGTCCCGGCACCCCCGCCCCGCCGGGCTGGTGTTACAGCAGCAAAGGGGAAACGGGTCCTCTGTGGGCTTTCGGCCCAGGGGCTGCCTCACAGCCCAGGTGCTTCTCCAGGCTGTAAAGGGTCGGTAGTGTACCGGGGCATCCCTGTAAATCACAGAATCCATTCGGTTG
This sequence comes from Daphoenositta chrysoptera, assembly GCA_013397915.1. Taxonomy (NCBI): domain Eukaryota; kingdom Metazoa; phylum Chordata; class Aves; order Passeriformes; genus Daphoenositta; species Daphoenositta chrysoptera. The sequence continues at coordinate 1,160,049 of VZRO01002612.1, forward strand.
GAAAAGACTTCTCAGATCATTGAGTCCAACCCATGACCGAATACCACCTTGTCTACTAGACCACGGCACTGAGTGCCACACCTAGTCTTTCCTTAAACACCTCCAGGGATGGTGACTCCACCACCTGCCTGGGCAGCCCATTCCAATGCCCAGTCACCCTTCCTGTGAAGAAATTCTTAATGTCCAACTTAAACCTCCCCTGATGCAGCTTAAGACTGTGTCCTCTTGTTCTGTTGGAAATCTACTTTGGTTCAAACACAAACCAAAGAATTGCATGTTTCTGTGTCTTGCAGCTCTTTCTGCTCCTCAAAAACTAATCATCCACGTTGTACCTTCTGGAGCAAAGAAAGCCATGCATTCAATGGGTCACATTACCTTCACAAAAAACTGCTTGTGTAGAGTATTTCCTTCTACATTTTCAAGCAGAATAAGGGGGTGAGGGAAGGGGCAGGTGCTCTAGAATCTTGGTTTAAGGTGTGGAAGGTCTTAACCCACAAATGCCGCTCTAGCCTGGGTGGCAACAGAGTGTAGGGACTGCAGTTTTGCACGGATACCAGGAAAGATTCCTCACAGGTCAGCTTTGTCTGGATCATTTTGGGGATTCTAGGCAGTGGGAGTGTAAAAGCATTTGGGCAAGTTGCGTTTCTATCCTTCCCTCACCAGATCACGGCAAGGAGTGTAGCTGGTTGCCCTAGGAGGTGACTCCTGAGGCAGAGCAGTGGAACAGCAAACCAACACCTGCCCTCCCTGTGCCGGTTGCCCTCTACAATCTGTGAACCTGTCTCCAGCTTTTCTGTGCCATGATCATCCATGTTAGCCCAGAAGGAGCTGGCAGAAGGAGCAGTGTATTGAGCTGCCCAGCATCACAGAACCTCCTGGCAGTGATGCAGCTGCAGCCTCCTCTGCAACCTTGGTCAAAACAACAAAAATAAGGATTTTGTTTCTGTGTGATATCAATGCATCACCTCTTGTCTTTCCTGAAGTTGTTTCTGAATGTTCACTAAACTGTAAAAAAAAAGAAAAATAATAAGAAAAAAGCCCCAGTCTGGCAAATGCTGCCTAGAGCGAACAGGCTTCAGGAGGTCTCTCTGGGGATCGTGGGACAGATTAAACAGCCAAGTCAGTGATGGCATGAGGCTGCGCTGTGAGAGAGCGCTGTGAAACTCATTCCAAGTGTGAAAGCCAGACTGATGTGAGTGATGTGGTATTTCATGGGGATGTAAAATTAGGATACATGCAGAGAGCCAGTTTCTCTGCTGACTTAATCTAGAGCCATTCCAGTAATCTCAGAAAATTGCACTGATTAATACAAGAAGTGACTCGGATCCTGGAACGATAAGAACAGGACTTCAGCAGAAGCAAGTAAAGGGGACAGTAGAGCTCAGGCTTGGTGTAAACTGGTGTTTACTTAAATCTACAATAGTGTCCATGATAAATGTAGGATCAGTTCTGCCTGTAAGAAGTTTCCAGTGTGATTTAAAAGCTTTTGGAATCAGCTTTGAGTGTTAGACCAGCACCAGTGGAAAAATGTTAGCATCTACCCCTTTTCTCACTAATTTAAACTTGCTATGCAGCTTAAACCCCAACTCTCATCACAGCTGAGTTTGACCCCTTAGCATTTTTTGGATTGTTTTAACACATTTCAAGAGTCCTAAATAGAATCCAAATGTATCCACTATGTTTTAGAAGAAAATAAGCAAAGCTTTTTTGTATGCTTGAGAAAACTGAAATGACTACCATGAATCTAACATTCATATTATACATTGTGATTAACCATCTTTTTGGAAATAATTATTAAAACATATTTTTATTTTTATAGATTGTTTGATTTCTTTTGCTGCTGAAGGTATGTTACCCAGTCTGTTTGAAAGAAACTCATGACCAAATGGGCAAACCGACAGGAAAATAAGACCTAATGATGGAGAGAATCCAAATGGAAAGCCTGCTGCAATTTGACAAGGATCCATCAGAATTACTGGACACATTACAAACACCACCAATGCTTGCAATTTCAACCAAAGATAGAAAATACTTTTTTTTAAAGGGCTATTGGAAATTCATTGTATAGCTAAACAAAATACAATTATTCCATCCTGCATTGTTTGGGATTTTATTATTCAGTTTGCCTCACTAATGCATATGCAGTCATGTTTATCTAAGCTAGAATATCAATAAACTTCAGCTTTTGCCCAGGATTTTTTTTCTGAGCAGTTACTGTGTAATGGAATTAAGTGGGGCAGCCAGAACCACAAGGTCCCAGGCGTTCTCTTCTGTTTAAGTAAAATAAAGTGCTCTCAGTAGGCTGTCAGGAAAACTAAAAAGAAAAATATGCAACTGCACCAGTCATGGTTACAGATGAAACTGTGTTTGTATGCATGTGTATGTGAGCATGTACTGGCCTAAGTGCAGGGTGTTTGGTTCTGTAGAGAGCTTTCCTGCTACACCGTAACAGGCAAGTGCTTCACACTGGGTGCAGGAAACAGAAGTCTTCCCAGTCACTTTTGAAAACATGTCAGTTCCTAATCCTTATAAATGAGAAATGTTTTTGTCACAGGGGAAATACAAGTTCTCTTGTATTTGCTGGATTTGAGACCATAAAATCCATAGTGCCCTTGGTGGATGTTTATTCCAAGAGAAGGCAAGAAATGTAATTACTATTTTCCCTTTGGGTTTTGTTGTGATGATGCGAGCATCCATAAATAGTTTAATACTCCGTTTATTCTGTAATGTTCTTGGTAGTTATGGTGGGATATGCTGAATCATCTGATCCTTTGGCCCCCTTGCCATCCTCCTTTACCCAAATAGCTACTTCTTTTTAAAGCTGTCCTAGCCCATCTCTCCCTTTTTGGCCTTGTTTGTCATGAGAGAGGTGCTGATTTTATGTTGCTGCAGGCAGTATATTGCAACTCAGCCACTTGTGTAGATAATGAAGCAGAGTAAGGAAAAGTTGGGGTGCAGTGGGCTCTTAGTATGAATACCAGATAACAGGCAGTGGTGCCTGACTTCTAACTATATCCTGAAGTCTCACATACAAAAGGTAAAACTAGTATTTCTTTCTGTTTATGACTCAAACCCTGCTTGTTTTCAACAAGCATTCCTCATTTCAGCTTTTCAAAGCCATAAGGACTGTTGACCTACTTTTCAGGTGGGAAAAAGAGACAGAGGCAGCAGGCTGGCTTGCAATATACTGTAAAACTGTTTTCCTCCACAAGTACATAAACAACTTATTTACATTCAAATGTGACTGGCCTTCCAAATCTGAGAATCTCCCTTGATTCCTCAGATGTTGATTTTTAGAATGAGTGGTCACAGATTTAGGGGAACGCAGCATTTGCTTCTTTAAAACAGACCTTCAGCATGTCTGCTTTTTCCTGCTTATTTGAAAGTGGATTTTTTGTTGTTTCTCTGGACTCGTATTTTGGGGGGTTCAGACAAGGGCTTGGATATATATGTGATCCTTCAGCCTTCAGGCCAAGACGATTTTAACCGTAGCACATTTATGAGACCTGTGGGTGTGATGGAGGAGCAGGTTTTCGGAATCAATTAACCGATGCCGTGGTGTGCTGGAAAGGGAGGCAGAGATCTGAGCGCAGTCTGCGTGGCTGATACCGTTTGGAAAGGGCCTCTGCTGCAGAGGATCAGCAGCCTGTCTGTGTTCGCTGCCTCCCACTTCAGTGTCACCCCATCCGTAGAGAAGTCAGAGTCTGGAACGCAGAAGCCTCTTTCTCAGATTTCCCTGTGACATCCAGTACTGAATGTACCTTCTGTGTCTGAACTGAAAATTTCATCACCTTTTTCATTCTTCTGATTTGACTCTCCCTGTTTCATTCCTTACATAAAGCAGAAAACACAGGCAAGGAAAAGCAGCCAGAAGGTCCCTCAGTGTAGAGGGGGGCTGGGATGTTGTTCAAGACAATTACTCTGGGAGGCTGTGTAGCTATGCAATTGCAAAGCCAAAGAAGGAGCCCTGGGGAATTACATCAGCTTTTTTTTTTTTTTTTTTTGTGAGGGGAAAAATCTTGAATAGGGTTATGAGCTGTCTATCTAATCAGCACTGCCCTAGTTCACAGCAAAGCATGCAGAATGAATCAGGAGCAGAGCACACACAGCTTCTGCAACAAGCTAGTTTCAAAAAACCAAGGCACATAATTTCCTGTGAAGCCCTAAAGAAGGGAGAGGATAATATGAAACACAGGCTTTTTCCTGGTAATCCTCTCTGTGTATACTCCGTTTCACCTTCAATCTCCCTTTGTCTCCTCGCTGTCATTCATGACTCAGCACCGCCTTTCATAAAACCCCCGTGCCTCTCTCGAACACGCTGACAGCCTCACACTCCCCTTGCAGGGCTGCAGATCTGATGCCTTTGTCTGTCCACGTAACCTGACTCATCCTTTCTTGGACACTGGCCACTCACTTCATCACAGAACAAA
>VZRO01002612.1:1164530-1253498 GCA_013397915.1 Daphoenositta chrysoptera
AAAAAAAAAATTCCACTCTAGGCCATGAATGGTGTAGGATTACTCAGCTAATTGCAACGCCAGCTCAGCGGAAGGTTTCAGCCACACCAGGAGCCGGTACCTCCCGGCCGTGTCTCCCAGGGCCCTCCGTGAGAGCTGCCTGCTGGACGGCGCTCCAGCCCCTGCTGAAAGCTCCTTCCCGCTCCCCTCGGCATTGTGCCACCTGCACAGCTGCAGAGAAATGCCCCAAACCCCTTCACCGCTCCTGCTGGGTGAGGGCAGCACCCACTGCTAGTACTTTTCTATGCTGCCACATCACTTGGAGCGCTGTCTCCGCAGGGCAGGCATTTTGCTTCATTTTGTGAATATCCACCCCCTCCCCCCCACGCCCCCACCCTGTGACAATAAGGAAAGATTTAAGCAGTCGCCAGACTAATGGTTCTGACATGCAGACAAAGTGAAATAGCTCAGAGTGGAGCTGGCAACCAGGAAACTTCAGAAACAAATTGATCTGGCAAGGAGTTTTCATTATGCTTCAGGGAACAGGTTGGTCTGACAAAAATAGAAGTTGGCAAATAGATTACCTCTTGGAAAACGGCACACCGAGGTGGTGCAGTGAGATGTGGCGTGGTGTCTGATCTGGCTCCAGGAGCTGGGCTGGCTTGCTCGATAGGAATCAGGAGATCGAGCTCTTTTTGGAGCAGAGCTTTTGTCATTTGCGTGTTTCATAAAGCACCGTGCCCGCTTGCGGCTTTCTCCCGCGGCTCCTGTCGCAGTTAGGAGGCTCTGCCAGCGCACATCATCCTTGACTTTCTGCAACTTGTTCTGCTCTTGCTCAACACAGTCATGGTGTCTGTGTGCCTCCGACCTTTCCTCCCTCCATCTCTTTTGTTTTTCCTCAGCTTCCTTCCTGAGTGTGGTCAGGGAGGGTCAGGAGCCCTGGAGGAGATTTTGCCCTAATTGCCCAATTGTGGTAGCTGCTGTCACAGGTGCCATATGTTTTTATACCTACAAAGCATACAAATGCTTAATGCTGGGAGAGAAGAAGCTGTTTATAATGTGATGTAGAAGCCTCTAGTATTGCTGATGGGAACACCAGGCCTCCAGAATGGTTAGAAGATTTTTACTATGCACTAAAATATTTTGCCATCAGTATAAAACATGCAAACCATTAACTCTCTTTAAAAAAATCCCCTTACATGTCTAGCAATTACAAATAATTTCTCTGTCTCCACCTTTGAATATGTTTCTAAAAAGTAGTATGTTCTTTCTGTAAATTCTTCTTGTCAGCTTTCTCATTTTTCTTTTCTTTTTTTTTTTAATGATTCATCTCTTTGTTACTCATTGTTCCCTTATTTGGCCTCCCTATACGTCTGGACTTTTTCTTAATGAATGGTGTACTCCATACCCTGTATTGATACTTGGTAAGAGTAATAAATTGTTACTATTTTGTAGCACTATAGGCAGGAAGGGTTTTAAAAAAAATTTAGCCAGTATGTTGGTTTTTTTCCACAGAATAAGTACAATCAATGGAATGATTTAGCTAAGTCATATAAAAAGAGTAAGTCTGGGTCTTGAAAGTTGGTCAGAAATCCTTGGATATACCATGGGAAATGTGCTAAATACTTACTTCATGGCACAATGCAGACATTTTTTCTGCATATCTAAAGATGGAAAAATAGGAAATAAAAAAATTATTACAGAAATATTACCTTGCTCATCTTTTACTGTGGTCATAATGGTGTAACTCAGTAAGTGCTAATGCAGTAAAACAAAAATTAGGGCACATCACAGTCAATGCATTGCAGCTGGTCCATTATTCATAGTTTGGGAAAGAAGCCCTGTAGGCCCTTATACTTTCCTGCTAGGATAAGAATATACTTTTCCAGGAGAATAGTCATTCACAAGGATGACAGATGAGTAGTATGGTAGTTCAAAGGCTATATATAGGGCTCTTGAAATTTTTTCCTTTTCTTTCCTTTTCTTACTGTCTTCCTGACAATTTCGTGGTTTCCTGATACCAATCCATCTGTTGCACTTTAAGTTAAGGTAATGTATAAATCTTGCAGTAGTTATGAAACCATTACAAGGGAAAGGTTTAGTTTTGATTTTTTGCGCTATAAAACTGTTTGTAAAGTCAGGGATGAAAATGCCTAACAGATAATGACGAGCTGTTCTAGCAATAAACACAAGCACACTGTTCCACCAGGAAGGTTCACAAATGTACTTCAGTTGTGTGCAGTGTTAGTAGTGAGTTGTCCAGGTCAATGACATCTGGATTCTTTTGTTTTATAAATGGTATGTAATCCAGTCATGTTTCAGAAAAACACACACTGTTTTTGCCCAAACCATAGTTTCTAGAATTCCTCATGAATTTGGGATTGATGAATCTAAATAGCTTTGTGTGACTGGGGAGAAAATATGCCACTTTTTAATTTTGCCTAAAAATGCCATGTTATTCATGGTTTTAGTCTTTAGTGACAATCAAACTGAATTACTTCTCACCAGTGCACTGATTTTATTGAAAAGGTTAGTTGTAGAGAATTTTCTAGGTCTAGAGATTCTTAATGTATTGCATGCTACAGTTTAATTCAAAATTTATTAGTCAGCCTGTGAAAACAGATCAAGTTAGCATATAAAAAAATCATAGATTTGATATCAACTTTGATGAGTAACTAAAAAACAATTATGTACTTGCAGTCTGTCAGTCTCAAGCCGGGTTAAAGTTAAGTATCCTGAAAAATGCCTTAAGACCTTATGAGCATAAATTCCTATGAGTTATGAGGGCTGCAGTATGATTTAGAGTTTGAAAGACATGGATAACGCTTGATGGAAAGACTTGTATGTTATAAGATAGCTCTGCCTTCTGTCAGTCTTAAAGCCAATGTGAAGTATCACTGAACAAAAAGAAAAAAGGGAACTCTCCATTTTCTGTCTCTTCCTTCCATTTTTTCTTCCTTTTCCCCTTCTCCTTCCCATTTTCCTTTCCTGTTTCCTGTTTCTGTTTTTCTTCACCTAAAGTGAAAAAGCTGTTTTTTATGGAAAAAGGAGTATATCCTTCTTCCTCCCTGACCTAAATCAAGACGAGAAAAAGATTGTCTGATGTAGTTTCTGTAACATTAGTGGATACAATATATATTCAGGGTGAACAGATGAGAGGGAAAGGAGCAGAGTCAAGCCATTCCTGCAATGAACTCCACCAGCTGAGAACTGAGTGAGCTGGGGACTCTTCCCATTCTTAAACCACCTTTCCTGATGGAAAAATAAAAGAAAAAGGGATGTGGTGCTTTAACAGCAATGCATATTTTAAAATGATTGACTTTGACTATTTTCCGTATTCCAGTTGTTCATTATCCAGATCTTTGGGAGATACAAAGGAAGTGTTTTGTTGCTATGCTGTCCCTTTTGGAGGTTTTACAGCCTGTTTTTCTGCAATATCACTATAACTTTCATATAGTTGGGGAAAACATTCCAATTTCCTTTGCTCAGAAAATTTAAAGGTATATTTTTCAGAGGAGTGAACTCGTGTTCAGTCATAGGGGAAAAAGAGCCTGAAATGTTATACTTGCATGAAAATGTGAAGAAAATGATTTTTTTTTTCATTTTGATTCCCCTGAAATTTCTCAGGCAAATCTTATTGTGTGATTACTACTACTAAGAAATGATTGAAGCAATATGAAAAGAATAAAGCAGGAGGGGAGGGGAGGAAAAGGAGGCAGTTGATTATGAATGTGAAAACTTTATTTACACACACGTGAACAATCAGCTGCTTTGAGAAAAGAATGCAGAAAATAGCACACACACACATTTTTTACATTTCTGTATGCATAATGGCCCTCTGAAAAAAATCAACCAATTTGGTAATTTTTCTCCACAGAGGATTTGTTACGCTTGTAAAGAGGCAGTATTTTGAATGACACTATGTTTTTTCTTCTTTATGCTTAGTGCTCATGAGATGAAGTTGACAGAAGGGGGATTTTTTTTCCTGTAGTCATCCAGCACTCAGCATGATGCAAGGCTGGTTTTGAGGGAAGACAAGTTGCCTTGTTTTCTGCAAAGCATCCACAGCTCAGACACAAAATTGGTTAAACATGGCTCCACTGACAGATCTTAGGATAAGTCCATAAATGGGAGACAAAAGTGAACAGAGGCAGAAGTAGGGCAACACATTTTGCTGCTCTTGTGCTGTCAGGAGCAGGTCAGCCCTCAACAACCCATTGCTGCCTCTTGATCATCATGCCCACAGATTTGGAGGTTGATCCAAACGGATGGCTTGGTGGCAGTGGCCTCTGTCACGTTCAGCACATGTCAGCTTCCCCTCAGGTCTCAGAGGTGGGCCAACAGGACTCCTCCAGGGCTTGGTCCCCCTTTGCACTTTGTCCTGCAAGTTGGGTGGCAGCTGGCAATTAGCAGAAAAGGCAGTGGTGCAGTGAATTATGGTAAGAGAATTTTGCAACATTTTCTGAATCATTGGGATCAGCAAAGACAGTTGAATGCTGGGCAATGATCATCCATATAGGAGCATGTTAAAATCATTAATAAGAGGTGATGAAGATAAGGATTATGTTTGCGTGGGGTGTTTGTTTGTTTGTTTTTGTTTGTCTTCTGAAGAAGTTTCATGTTTTTGCCAGTATTGATGTTGCTTTGTCACTGGTGGTGGGGGGGTGGCTGGTGTAGGTTTTTAAAGGCTTTTTGGCTTTTACAACTTTTATGAACAAGCGTAGGCATAGGCACTGTTTAATGTCAGTGGATCAACATTTGCAGCCTGCATATTAAATGCAAGCTCAAAGAAAAAAATGATTGAGAATAAGAGTTAAAACTCCTTTTCTGTATTCGTCTTTTGCTCCATTTTTGCTGGAGGAAAAACCTCCTTGGAAAGACCTCCAAAAATCCCCTCATGAATATTTGCATGTGTTCTTATGTGGGTGCCTTTGTGTACAGAGGTGTATCCACCTGCCAGACAGATTTTTGCTTCCTCCCCTTTAGGTTGGGAATTTGTGGAGACTGAGATGATCATTAAAGTCATAAGGAAGTCTTCTGGAAAGACCCTTCCTCAACCTGCTGTGGACCTTTTTGAAATTAGGAGGGTCAGGCCCATGAGATTGACTTTTAGAAGTTTCTTCTAGGGAAGGGTCAAGGCTGGAGGAACCAAGAATGTGCCTGTGCGTGCATGCATGTGCACCACCAGAGCTGGACGAGATTTCTCCTTGGGGGCAGGTTTCCCTCTGTTCTGCCTGTCAGTCTGCTTTCACCTGGATTTTCAGTGAGGGCTGGAGCACCTATACACGTGTAGTGAGGTGCAGCTGGCTGCTGTGCAGGACACACTCCTATCAGTAGCAGTGCACTTGGAATTTTGCTGGGTGCCTGTGGAAGGCTGTGCTAGACAGGGACCTTTTGCTGTCACTTGCCTGTGACAGGGTCTTGCTGTAGGTCCAAGGCAACCCATGAGCTATGCTCCCACTTACAGGACCCTGTTTCAGCATATCAAAGGCTAGGCCATGATTCTTTCAAGTCAACACCTTCCTGGGCATCCAGGTAATCCCAGGGCACTTTGGGATGTTATTTTTTGATAGTTGAGTGTGACAGTTTTTGCTTGCCCAGAGTTCTTGCTAGGAATGAGATCAAAGGCCTCTCACTGGGCTGCTCTGGCTGCATTGCATCCCTGGTTTTCTACTCTCCTGTAAGTGTGTCTTTAGTTAGAGCTGGTGAAGCTGTATAAATCCATTACAAATTCAGTGAAATTTATCTGTATTCACATACCTACTTTATATATTGTCAAATAGACAGCATATTTTGCAATTGTGCAACAGTATACAGAGTTAGGAAGTATGTGGTTCAAATAATATGATTTACTGTTTGCCTTTGTTTAAAAATGCAGTGTTGCTATTGGGATGTATTTGGAGTTGCATGCGTCTCCAGAGGGAAGCTAACCTGTAATTTTAAAATGCTTTCTATATGATATTTTAGGTCCTCTCTATTGATTTATCTAGAATGGTAAAAAATAATATAATGCTGTGTTAGATCCAACAAGTAATCTTTATTTTGAAATTCATTATATTGTGGTGAAGACACATGGTACTGTAGTGGTATATAGCAGAAGAAAATCTGTATTATGCAAAATATGTTGTGAAGGGTGGACGCTAAGAATACCAAACATTTTCTGCTGTAATTCCTGTCATGACAAAAATCTCTCTTACTGATGATGTTGGATAAATATTTAAAACTGAAACATTTTCCATGGAAAGATGCAGATTCAGTGGCATGAAAATAGTCCATGGACTTGCGAGACTTTGTTGAATTTCATGTTGAAGAAAATCCAACACATGCCAAAATAATCTGAATACTTTGCCTCAACTTTCAAAATGAAACTCCCAGTTTTTTATTTCAAATGTATTTCTTGCCTAGAACTCCGCTTTCAGTAAAAAAAACCCAGTCAAAATTGAAATGATGTGTGCAACAGTGACAGGATTTTCAGTTCAGTGACAACTGCTTTTTCTGTCCTCGTTCCCTTCTCCTCCCACAGTGGATTTGCCATCAACTAAAAATATCCATCATATTTGTAGATCTGTGTCTGACTACTCCATTTCACAGCTCTTTCCCTTTGCACTGTGCCATTTCTACAGCTATCCCACGCTTCTCAAACATTGATTTTCAAAATTTTCATGATTTCCAGTCATCTGTTTTACCTCCATAACACTGAGGTACCTGTACCCTTACTCTATATCAAGTGGCAGAGTTGGAGAAAACTCTGTTGGAATAACTAATTTTCTTCAGTTTAGGTTTTTTACTTTACCTTCTCAAGGCTACTGCCTGCTGTGAACTCTGCTGTTTCTTGGCAAATTTCCCCACATTTCATAAAGTCAGCAAAGCTGGATGATGTCTCCAGAATATCAGAGGTCACCTTCCAGTCAGTGTTTGAAATAACCCGAAACGTATTTCATAGTTCAAGGACTATTTTCTTTCTCTTTCCATCCCCCAACGTGGGGCTTGCACAGAGCTCTTACCGAGATGAGGGGCAATGCCAGGGGTTGGAGGTACCATAACCCTGCTCCCCATGTCTGCACAGCAGGTGTAACAATTGCAGCTCAGTGGTTCCTCAGAGCAAGACAGGTCTGCTGCAGGTCCCCTGCATGGCTGTGCCACACAGCAGAGCCATTTTGCAATCAAAAGCAGATTATGATGATGAAAAAATGCTGGAAAGGGGTTCTTTGTACATGCATTAAGCTCCACAAAAGGTGATTCATTAGAGCCTCATGATGTGAAAGGCCCAGAACCTGCTCACTGGAAAGCAGTGCTGGTTCACTGAGTGTAGGACGCTGCTTTTTTCATCTCTCTGGCATTTCATCACTAGCAGAGACTTGAAGTGGCAGTCTAGATCCCAAACCTCACACTCCAGCAAGAACAAATTTCAGTACAGATGTAGAAGAGGGGTTGATAAAACACTCTGTAAGGGCTAACATGCAGCAGGAGGATGGACGGGCTCCAGATGGGGGGCGACAACTGTAGTTTGTTCACTCTTGTGTGCTGCAATTCTGACATGGGGCTGTTCCTTGAATTGGAAAATTGGCTTTTTATATCGACAAAAGCCAGGTTACGACAGCTTTTTCCTCTCAGACACGTCTCCTATGCAGAGAACCAAGAAATGGCTGTGTCATTCCTGCTCTGTTGAGAGGTTTCTTCAGAAAAAGGGTGATTTGAGGCTGCCTGTGTTGCCCGGGCATGCTGAAGCTGGCACATCAGACCAGAGGACCAGGGCCTGTGGGAGCTCCCATTGCAGGCACACCACATGTGCCCTGTCCCACAATCAGCTCTGGAGGACCACACAGCCTCTGGAATATGTGGCTGCCTTTAATCCTAGGAAAAATTTTAGCCCATCCCAGCCTGGGCTTGGCCTGCCCCTGTCCCCAGAGAGGTGCCTGATGCTGGGGTGGGGCTGCCCTGGTGTCCCCAGCTGCCCTGTTCCTGGCTGGGCTGGGACAGGCCCTGGCTGCCTGGCCCTGCCATCACTCGCCATGGGGAGCTGGGACAGGGGCTGATGGCCATGGGCACTGGTGTGGGGTCCTGGGCAGAGTGGGGTGAGCCCTGGGGGGCTGGTGTTGCACCCAGGGACATGATGGAAAACAGGCAGGTGGGAAGATGTGGTTGTATCCTGTAGTGAATTTAGTGTTAGGCTTGGGGTAGCAGAGAGGCAGACCAAATAGCACATCTCAGAAGGCTTTCAATATATAATGGCTTATTTAGTCATTTAAGTTAAATCATTTATTTATGTGAACTGAAGTTTGGCCCTTTAACTGTAATGTGTAGGTCTAGTACATGATCTGCTATGTGGAGTGTCTGACTCTGCAGGCAGAGCTGTTTATATTTCAGGAATCTCTAAGCTGTTTCTGACATATCTTTGTTAGATGGATTATGCATTTTATATCTCATTCCTAACAGTGAAATACAAACCTCACACTTAGGCATTTCCCACAAAGCAGAACCCCTCTGCCACTTAGAAACGCTGAACGCTGATTTACTGTTTCAATATGAACAAATAAATTCCCCAGAAAGCTGTTGTTTGGATCGTGGGGCACGCAGGCTGCCTCTGCAGCTGCGTGGTGTGTGGGTGAGGTCATCCCTGCACAGAGCCAGCTCTGTCTGCAGGCCTGCTGCCGGAGAAAGCCCCAGACAGCCTGCAAGGGGAAGGGAAGGCCTGCATGGAGGGGCAAAGCTGCTGGGTTTTGTTATAAAACTCGTGCAATCCGTGGGGTTTGTAACATGGTCTTCCTCGGCAGTGGCAATTCCAAAACACTCCCTCACCTGCCTGAAGAGAGTGTGAGCAGCAGTATGCTCCTCTGTTAGAAAAAAAGAAAAATAGATCAAAGCAAGTTGTTCAAATGTGTATGTTAGGAAAATGCATATGAAATGCAGATAGAAATACATTGTTATTACTCTTACTCTGTAATGAGTTACCCGGTCTGATTCTAGAAACAGAATGTGACATTTTTTGGAGCGGTATTTATAGACGATCCACAAGACCCTGCTGCAAGACCTTGGCTGAAGTCTGAGACTTTACAAACTTTGCATCATTTGACACAAGGCAATATGTCAATGTATGAACATACAGATGTTAATGTCTTAGTGTAAAGATGTTAGCACATTTAACATTCTGTGCAACTTCATGCAGCCTTTTTGCACATTATATTCATATAATTATGATAAGCATTTTAATCTTCCCAGAAGCTTTGGGAACAAGCTTACTGAACTGTGACTTGGTGAATTTTTGAACTCTCCTAAGGCAGAATATGATGAATTATTAATAAACATGAAATACTTTTATGATGTTAGTGCTACTGGCAGTCTGGAAGACTTCAGTTTCTTGGGCATGCCAGCTAAAAAAGAGACGAGAGATTTCTCTCTGTCTCTCTATTTTAATTTTTAAGACAAAAACACACAATAAAATTACCTGAAAAACTGAATAAAAATATTATCCATTGAGTCCAAAGGAAAAAACCAGCAAGTAGAAAAATATTAGTAATGTGCTCTATTGAAAATGAAAAAAAATCAATAAATGAGAAAACCTACAGAAATCGATTTAGACATGACACAGTAAAGGAAAAATTGAAGAAAAAATAATATTCCAAAGAATCTGCCAGTGTGTCAAGTCATGTCACAGAAAGCAACTTTGGATGAGGTTGGCATAAACAAAGGATTTTTTGTGTTGTTTATAAAACAGCATATAAATTGTGCTGCAAACTCTTCCTCTGTTTATTGGGGAGAAAAAAAGGTACTTTAAACAAATGAGAAGACTTGCATAGGAATTCTGACCTCAGACCCACTCAATTTCACAGAACAGAGGCTCTGTTAAAGGAGGCAGTGTTACATTAGAGACAAATCTGATATGTCGGGTTTAACTCAGTCACCATAAAGCCTGGGACCCTGTGGCACACAGAAAGCTGTAGCATACAGAAGAAGAGGTATTTCCAGGATATTGTGGTTTCCAGGACTTTGCATTTAAATAATCACTGAAGAATAAAATATTATCATTGTAAGTGATGTTTTGTCCACTAATACAATTGGCAGAAATCCATGGTTTTCTGGAAATATGTTGGTCTTTTTGAAAATGTTGGTTTATTTTTTTCTGTGATGGATAGCTGACCATAACAAAGCCAACTGGAATAGCTGATAGCTTGATGGCTGTAGCACTTACAGGAAAACTTACGTTTCTTCGCTTCTCATTATTGTGGTGTATTATTCTGCTTGTCTTTTGTGCTAAAAATTATAAGCTTCCTTTTCTTCATATGATGGAATGAAAACACTTCCTAACACTGGTACACTGGAGAGTGGGAGTTGCCATTCAGAGACATCTTGTCAGGCTGGTCTGAGAGTAACTGAATGAAGTTACTCAAAGCCAAGTGGAAAATCCTGTGTCTGGGGTGGAGCAATCCCTTGCACTAATACTGGCTGGGGATTGCTTGGTTGAGAGCAGCTTTGCGAAAATGACTTGATGGTCCTGGTGGATTCAAGTTCATTTGAAGTGGACGAGTTCACTTTGTGAATGAAGGTGAGCAGTCCCACCGTGAGCTGCAGGACCTTGGCCAGCAAGTGCTTTTTTCCCTCTATTCAACATTTTTGAAACTGCCCTTGGAGGGCAGTGTCCGTGTTTGGCTGCACTGGTACAGTGGACACGGATATCCTGGAGTGAGTCCAGTGAAGGGTGGACAGGGGGCTGGATCAGCTGTTGTAACAGGCTCTGCTTGGAGCAGGGGCTTGGACCAGGTGACTCCCAACCCACATGAGTCTGCAGTTCTGTCTTGCAGAGTTGGAGCTTTTCATGTCACATGTGTGCAAACCCTTAAAGGGGATTTTCTGTGCCATGGAACCATGGCCTCATTTTCTTTAGCTGTGCTTTTACATCTGTTTTCCCAGAGTTTTAGACAAAGTGGCACTCCTGTGCATTTGTGCACATCAGCTCTGCCAGTTGTACAGGCTGGAAGATTTATTGCAACGTGAATAATGTGCTGCCTTTCATTTCTGAGCCAAGGACCAAATATGCATGAAGATGTGAATAAACATTTTCTGGGTAGTGAAAAAAATGTAACTGGGATTAAAGGGTGTCCAGGAAGACTTATCAACACTGTCTGCAAGGCAAGCTAAGAAAAAATACTTAAAAATTTCAAAGGGAATCTGGATATTATATTTTTATCTGTTGTTACATTGTAGTTACAGTGTGGTATCTTAGAACTTGTTAGAGATTTTTGAAAATTTTATATTGAACATGACTATAGTATCTGAAATGCACAACCTGTTTGTGCATGGCTGTAGTTTTGCAGGGTTTCCTTTCCCAATTATGTTGCTGTATTTTGCTGCAGGATGATGAAGGGTACATCTACATTGTCTTTCCTATAGCTGGCTTGGGAACAGTTTTCCCTATCAGGTGGATGTATCCTCTGAGTGCTGATGGGGTTTTCATGTCTTGATAATATGAAAATCCGATTTCCTTTTTCATCTTGTATATTTAGCTGTCCTGCATTGTCTTACAATACGTTTCTTCTTGGTTACTCCTGTTTCTGCAGTATTGGACTTGCTCTCAGGAAGCAGAAGTATGTCAGAGATTGGTTAACAATGAACAGGTAGATTTACCAACACAAATCAGCCAGATATGCATTCAGGATAGTTTAGAGCTACTTACAATATAGCTCAACAAAAATTCAGTTTTATACAGCATTCTTTCTTATTTAAATAATTCTGTCATTCGAGAGAAAAATGAAACCCTATCTTTTATTTAAAAATCACCCAAAAATTTAGATTTTGGAAACAGAAGTTTAAAATTGAGATGCAGACCTGGACTTTGAAATCCAGAGCTGAGGACTATTTATTCCATGATGAGCCTACTTGCACTTAAAGGAAACAGTTTAGGAAAACAGTCCCATTTTCATTTTCCTGAGACTGAAAACTTCACAGTATTGAAACATTCCTGAAAGATACTTATATCTTAGCAAGGATAATAACATTTATTTTCTTTGCAAACCATTAATTGTGAGTATTTGAGTTCAAGATTTGAAATTATTTGCTCACTGAATGTTCTCTTCGTATACAAATATTCAGAATGACTCAAGAGAAAAGGAGTTTACATGAAATTATAATGAAATTACATGAAATATCATGATGGAATTCCTTGAAGTGTTTTGATGACAGTTTGAGGTATTTTTAGACACAATCAGAGAATCATTAGGTTTGAAAAGCTTCCTCCTGAGCCAAGTAGTCCATGTTGTTGTGGCAGAGCTGGGTAATTCCGTGCAGTGCAGAAGGCAAGGACTGGTGCTTGCAGTGAATTTCCTGGGATTATCCCAGCTCTGTGGAGTTTTGGACCCTGCACACGCTGTCATAGAAAAAATCATGGTGTGTAAGAAAATAACAATGTGCTGTGTGGATAGCAAAAAGGACTCTGTCCACTCTGACCCATAAAATTCCTTACAGTTCCAGCTCTTCACAAAGATCCACCCCCATAAGCCTGACTCCTATGGTACAGATTTCATGGAGAAAGTAGTCTCATTGCTTTTTATTTCCTCTGCAGATTCACCTAAGTATTCATTTGATTTCCATCATGCTACTAAGTGAGTGGGAATGAATTACTGTGAGAAGAGGAAGAGAGCACAAATCTATTTTTGGTCTTAAGGAAATGAATTAATTTAATCTGATATGATTCCTCCTGACAAGCACATACTGGCTACCATTTCGCATCACCTCATCAAAGCATAAAGATGTTTACAAATGGGCAGAATCATTAACAATTTGCCAGCTGGCTAGCTAGGCTGCTTAGACTTTACCTGTTAAAGCTCCATTTTTTTGGTGTGTTTCTATTATGTATGTTAGAAAATGTATATTGATATTAACTTTAATAGACAGCAATTTTAGCTTATTTAAATCTTACAACGTGTGCAAAACTCTTATGTCTGAATATGGCTGGGGTGGGATTCTGCTGCTATATAGAAATGCTTCCTATAGGAAACAAAAAGAAAGGTAGCTTAAAATATTTGCCTTTTTTTATATTCACATGGAGGTAGTTCCAAGATCAGGGAACAGTTAAAAAGTCTTAGGAGACGTGACATATTTTCTAACTCATGAGCTGATTTTAATCTGCATGGACAGCACCTGATCAGCTCTTACCTGCCAAGTAGGTAAAGGCCTTGCTGGCCTGGCAGCAGTGTGTCCATGCCTATTTTGTGCAGGAATTGGAGCTACAGCAGTTTACCTCACATGCTGTGAAGGGATCATTACACTGCTTCTGAATTACCTAGGGTTTCACACTAGTGAATTGACGAGTTTGTACAAGATCCATTTGGCCTCCAATGTGGCAAAGCTGCTGGAATGACATCAGTGATTATTTCCTAGTAATCTGTTGGAAGTGCACCCTGGAAGGGGAAATGTTTATTGCAAGTACAGTTCAAGTAAGGGACCGTTTTGGAAGATATTCAAACTTGGAGAACTGGCTTTGGAGTAAGTGTGCAGAGAGACTGATTAATCTTCTGACACTGGAGAGCATTAAATAGCTCTATGAATTAATGGTTTCTTTGAGCTGAGACTGTTTATGCATTGGAAAAAAACCTTTTTCAGCAGCAGGAGAGTTCTGAGTCCTAACACCTTTTTTTCCTGTGTTGGGTTGCTTGTTTTTGACTTAGACTGTTTCTGTCTGAACTGACTCATCTGTAAATTGAGTTGTGAGGTTGCTTTGTACCGATTTTGTTTTGAGAAGGAATTTACCTTGTAACAAGGAAATGTGTGGGGAGACAGGGAAGCAATGAAATCCTAAGTGTTCTTTTGATGGATTAAATAATGAATTTTCATTAAGGAACTACACAATAAGGTAATATTGGGATAGACAAATTCTTAACTTACTTTTTTAAACTGTGTGTGTTTTGATTTGATTGATTTTGGATGAATGCCCCTTTGCTGGAGGCTTTCATATTGTTTAGACTTGGCTTTCAAAACTGATTTGGGAAGTTTTTTTTCCCTAAGAGTATAACAAATACATAATGTATATATTTGGGCTAACTTCTCTCCATGTATTTATCATAATTTTTTAACTGTTGATTTTTAGTCTCCACAATGGCTTTAGGAGACCTTTGTAGGTATGTGCTTGTGTGCCTGTATGTGAGGTCTATATTTGTCATTTTTACAAAGCAAACATAATTTATGATAAGGGGTCCATGTAAATCAGTACTGTAATTAGCACATTGCCCTGTGGTAAACCAGGTTAGGTCTTTTTCTGCCATAATGTCCTCAAAGTTTCTCATTGTTTTGGGTTTAGCACAAAAAAATTCTGTTGTACTTGTCCATACTTTATTTAGTTTCATCTTTGAATATATTCTCATCTCAATATATTGATACAAGGGCTTGCAGTGCCAGTTCTTGTCTTGCTCAGTGCAGTTCATTTATTTATAAGAACAGAGTGGAGAAATGGGCATAGCTAAAGACAGCTGGGAAACAACAGATCCCCCGTGCAACATTAGGTGGATTAATGATCCACTCAGTGTAAGATCCAGACTAAGGCAGACACTAAAGCTGAATGAATTAGAAAAAAAAGAAAAAAAATGCTTCCCTTCAGCCCTGATAAGAACAACGAAGCCTTTTGGTGTTATTCTGTTGGTTGCCATTACAGACAATTTATGAGCTTATGAAATCAGGTAAAGATACCCAGGTAGCTTGTCAAGAACAGTGAGAGAGAGACAGAGAGATCAGAACAAGAGTGGGAAGGAGCTGAAGGACACTTCTGGCCAGTGCCCCATTTATTGTTAGTATTAGAGTGTTATGAATAAGACAGGGAACCAAGGAAAGGTAAAGATTACTATTTTGACAGGGCAATTGAATGTTACCATGTAGACCTGATTTTTAACATGTTCAGGATACTGTTCTGAACCTGTCTGTTGAATCTGGTTTCATTCTGTGATAGGTCTGCTTGGTTCATGTCTTCAGGAAGACTTCATACTATCCAGCTTGAAATTTTTTGTATGTGATTTCATGAAGTTTGGTCTTGAAGAGACAAGGCTGGAAATGCCTTAATGCAGAGTTTTCAAAGTCCTTTCACAAATACTGATCAATGCTTAGAAAGAGATCTTGCCAGAGTTTGCTCTGGACTACGTTCTTTTAAAAAGAAGTCCATTAATAACATTCACTATTGAACAATTAATGTATTTAAAATGTGTAAGTTTCTTACATTAAATTATAAGTTTAGAAGAAAGATCAGATTTTAAACGATGTCTGGAAAATAGGAGAAATGGCTCAGGTCACTGCAATGGAGTTAGGTAAAGTCCTCAAAAGCTCTGTTTAGGAGGATGAAATTAAATCACAGATACACAGCAGAGAATAATTGATGGTATGATAGCAAAATACTAGAAATTGCAACAAATTCAGAGTACCTCTGAAGAGAGTCTGGAGAAGAAGAGTTTTGTTGGCACAAAATGGGTTGTACCTGACTGTGAGTGTCCTGTGGGGAAATGCTCTTGGCATGCAAGTCCTCATGCTCCTACAAGCAAGAAGCCAGAGTTGGTTTAGAAATGGAGTAGAAAAGCTTAGAAACTGAAACGTGTGGGTGTAGCAGGAGAGGTCTATAGAGACTGTAGCCCCATATGGTTAGAATCATCCTTTCCATGCAAACATTTTGGTTCTATCCATTCTTTTTAGCTGTCCCTAAATGCCAAGGCTCTCTTTGCTAACCCTAATGACTGGAAGAAACAGAGAAACTTTCATCCTGTTGCCTTTACATCACATAGTTCACTGCGATGGTGGGCACAGCTTTGTGAGCAGCATGTCCACCTCCGTATAACCAGATCAATGTGTGTGCCTCCAGGTTCATGTCTGGTCTCTGGAAAAGCAGAAGGAAAGGCAGAGTGGTTGTCATGAGAACAGTGAATTGAGCTTTTTCTTTGCTATTCTTTTCTTTGGGAGCAGAGGAGGATCATCAGTGAAAGTGGGGGAGAAGTATAGAATGCTGTAGAAGGGATTGTCCTTCATTTCCCAATAGCATCCTGGGCAAGTGTGTGTGTGTAAGTGAATTGAAAATAAGATGGATTTTCTTGGTTGGCTTTATGTAATTTATAAGGCTCAGACAGAGTACCAAGCTATGGCATAGTGCCTGGGACACTTGTCTAATGATTTTCTTTCTCTGGTGGTCCTTTCCCAGTAAGCTGGTGAAATGCTATTAGACCTGTTCTGTGGGATATATCTTGGGCTGCAAATCCACCTGAGAAACTGAGAGAATTGTTGAGCAACTAAAAACTCATCTCTGTCTTGACTAAAAAACCCCAAAGACTTAATTTAAAATTAGGTTCATGTCTGCAAGAATTCCAGTGACAGCAGTTTGGACATAGAAAATGCTGGAATTTATTTGCAGGCTTATGGCCAAAATGTAAGCTTTTCTGGAATTCTCCGAAAGTATAAAACAAATGTATGTGCATACTTGGAAATATGCATGACATAGACAAGTGAACTCCCCTTGGCTCCTGTCTTAAATGAGACAATGTAGTCAGGGAAAAAAAACCAAAAACAGAAGCTTTTCTTCATGTATGGATATTATTTACAGGACTGTTACTTCCCAGTGGAGTTATAAACAAAATTAATAGAGGTAAAGAGTTCTTTTGTTATTTCTTGCAACTGCAGAAGCAGAAGAATTTCTCCATTTAGGAAGAGAGAGAAATCTTGACTGGAGTTCAACTGTTGCATTCACCCATCTATACTTGCAGCGCCCATTTATTGTTCACTCTGTACTTAGAGTTTTATGAGAGAGTTTTCTTCACATTTCTCCTAACACCCTCCTGCACACAGACTTTCACAGACTGTCTTCGTCGTATAGCACTAGACAAGAATGGGGCTTAACATTAGCACTGACATTGTATTATCTATAAAATGTGGTCTTCCTATCTTCCACTTGAGATATTAATAAACTTCAAAAGCTACTTTCAATCTGAAATAAAAAGCTCCAGGGATATCCTTAACTATGTCGACACCGCTGCTGCATCTTGTTGATAATCTTATCATGCAAAGGTGGAAAAAAAGGCTGATCTATAAAACATGTGCTGCACAAGCCACTGCAATTTCAAATTACAGATGTCTGGGTATTGACCCACAGATCATTTCAATTACTTGCTTCTGTAGATATGCATGATCCACACGCAGCCTACCACAATTTGGTTCAGATAGTGGATTGGCAGACAGAAATGTTTCCTTTAAACTGTTGACATGCTGTCTGATAAGTAAATGCTTAGGTGATGTCATGTTGACTTGCTGCGATATGATGGAAAGTAACAGTGCGAACCACGTATGTGACAGAAAAAAAGACGAGGTTGTTTTCTGTGATACCATCATGCCCTCAGCAGGAAGTGCTGGTGTAGCAGAGTTGAGTCATCAATACTGGAGTTCATCCATCAACAGACTGCAGGGAAAAAGGAGACAGGCATTGAAGGCGACTCATTTGCAGAATTTGTGCTCCTAAATTTCTGTGAGGCAGTGGGTGAATTCAATAGAAAGAGGAACTACTGTGTGTTTAAATAATTGAACACATTTTGGGAAATAATTAGTCCTTTTTGAGAAAGTGTAAGTGACATATCTTGTCTTATTGCATTTATGATGCAAATACGATAGGATGAAAATGCAAATGGAGACAAAATAAGCAATTCTCTTTTAAAATTTTCAGTTGAGTTGTGTACCTATTTGAAGAGAAGTTCAAACACTTTCTCATTTGTTTTCAAATGGCCTGTGCAAAGACGTGATTTATAGCTAAAAGTCCCATCAATCCAACCATTGTAGTTAAAGATCCAGGCTGGTGGTGACAAAAGTTGATATTCAAATGCTGGTAAAAATTCCAGTGGCCATTCCTACCAAAGTTAACCCCTATTACCTAAAACAGTTGCCCCTAATTAAGTAAATGTCTGGCAAAGATTCAATATGCCTTGTAAGAGCAGAAAACACCTAGTCAGTGGCAATACAAAATATAGTACAGGCTTGGCTTCAGAGATGTGGGAAAAAGCCCCACCTTGCAGGGTTTCAGTGAAAAGTATAGAGCAAAGTGATATTTGCAGAACAACAGTTACACATATGTGTCTAAAATACCCCTCTGCTTGTATACATTTGTGTTCTGAACCCCTTGTGTCGTCCTCCTTTCAGTTCAGCTAAGCCAGTTGCTGAACTGGGGCTGTTTTCAGGGGCACACAGGGCTGAGGCTGCATTATTGACTGAAACACTCCATTCTGCTCTCCTGGGACATATGAGCCTTTCAAACCCATTCATGATAACAGAGCCCAATCTTGTGCCGTAGGGAAAATGACTCTGCATCAAATAGCCAGCACAAAGCAGCCAGCCATGGCACATCCTATTACCTCCTACTGCTCCTCCCCCATGCTGTTTGTGCAAGGAAGTGTGGTCCAGCATTTTTTTATGCAGAATCCAAGTGTGGAGAATTTGGCACATCTCTATTCTGAGCTACATTAGATACTCCTTAGCCATAGTGAAATATTTGGTAAAAGATATGCAATTTCAACTCAGAAAAGTATCTAAAAACAGTTTATGTACTTGTTTAGATTTGCTATTGTGTTTCCCACCCCGAAACAGAGGTTTTTACAAAATTCTGGTAAAGCCATAATTGTAATCTTAAATGAATGGCTCTCTATAAAGCTGACCTTCTTCCCTAGAGCTCTCTTAGACATTAATGGCTGTGCTAGAGATCTATATTAGGCACTGTGACAGCAGGAAGAAATCTGGCAGTCTTACAGTGTCATTTGGTGGAAAATACATTGGAGCTGCTTCTGGAATAAATTTACATGAGAGCAAAGAGGAATTAAATAGAGACGAAAGCACAGATTTGCTTGCAATGATGTGGATGAGGATGGCAATTGCACAGAATGTTTAGTTGCAAGTCTCCCTTCTGTTATTGTGCTTCTGAGTGATCAGCAGATGCCACTGGTGATGGGTGACATGAAGGCTGTCTCTGTTCTTCAGATCAAAAAAGAATTGTCACAGCATCTCTATTTGTCAGTGGCTTGGGAGAAAGACAGCTAAATGCCAGAAGTTTCACTGGAAATGACCACACCAGCTAAAACATGCACTTGTGTAGCTAATTGCTGGAAGATTAGTGTCTCACAATCAGATCTACCTGTACTAAAGTTTTCTCCAGAACATGGGAGCAGACTACATGCTAACATGCATATATTCACACATATACACACGTGCATGCATATACATAGGTATATGTTCATATATAAATGCCCAGGTAGTGGGTTGGTGGCGGAACAGAGAGATGGTGCGTGTGTCTCACAGCATGGCATCTCAGTGCTGTTTATGAACTTCTCCTTCTGCTGTGTTAGGTCCTCTGAAATTCTCAAGATTGGCACAATCATGGAGACCTCTACCTACAGAGTAGGAAAAAAATCCTTTTTAATCCTAGGATCAGAAAGGAGATAAAATTCACTCTGAAAAAATAATTGTGTTGTTTCCAGATAAAAAGCCGTGTATTCCATAACACAGATGATTAAAGCAAGTCTGGAAATACCTGAGGGACACCCAAGAACCTTCATGTATTACAGAATAAAACCTCCCACCAGTCTGCTTCAAAGAAATTAAAAGCCAAGTGAATGTAAAGACTATGTCTAAGAAATGGGAAAACATAACAGTGAATGTACTTTCCAGAAATCACAGACAGCAAATAACCAGAGGCTTCATGTCAGAGGGATGTGAATGAAAAAAAACATCTTTGCAAGCAAATGGAATCTTTTCAAACCAACTCTCTTCCAGATACATACCCACTCTGCTGTTTGTATGAAATAGAAGGAAACACCTAAATTATGGCTGGTGTCAAATTCACATTTCTGAAAAGTTCTGTACATTGCAATGTGAAAGGACTCAAAGCATCACCATCTTGTGTAACACTCTTTGCAAAGTGCTAAACATGATCTCAGTTTTAAACATTTTGCAGTACTTTAAAATTTACAGGCCAAAATGTTTTTCTTTGATCAGTCTGGAGTGATGTGTATAAGATGACAGACTTCATAGAGACAGCTCTCAGTGTGCTGGTTCAGAAACATTTACAGAGATCTCGGCTTATTATCATGTTTATTTATTGCTGGATTCTCTAACAGGTCTCTGAGCTGAGACACACCAGCATAAAAATTCTGCACAACAGGAGTTGGGCTGTTTTACAGCTGGGTTTTGAATCTGTGGCAAGTGATGGTTATGTAAAAAACTTACAGATTTGGACCTGCTTAGGATTTGAGACACAGGAGACTAAGCTGAAGATGACTGGTTTGTCATTCTGCAGTGCAGCCATGAGCACACTGTTCCAGAGGCTTGTGTTGCTGTGGATCAATAACCTCTGGGTCTGAAAAATGACCACCATATGGAATTTGAGTTTAATCCATAGATAACTATTTTATTTTTCATAAGGTCTTTGAGACTGCAACCTCTTTTGTTTGGAAACAATTTCATTACTAGAGACGAGCAAGGAAGAGAAGACAAAAATCTGAAATTAACTATACCATAAATCAGTCCTCTGAATAAGGAAGAGTCTATTATTACTGATAATGCTTCTACAGAGGTCCAAGGGAGGTTTATGTGCATATAAGATAGCTATGCTGAAGTCCTTTCAAGGAGAGGATAGAATGTTGTTTGGAGCAGAAAGCTGAGAAAATGTAATTATCTAAGTCAGAGCAATTATGGACCATTCCAGTTGCTTTGTCAGTATTTTAACATTAAGGCTAGCAGGTCCAAAGATAAATATTTCCGAGCCCTTGAGGGAAAGATAAAGTGAACTCTTATCTGCTCACCAGAAACTGCCACTACAAGTTTGCATGTCAGATTTTTTTTAAGCTATTGCATACATTTTTCACAGGACTTTAGCACCTTTCCTCAACATAGTAACTTAGTGATAAAATAAAAAAAAAGTTCCATTATGGCAATGTTAAAAGTGACACTTTGCTAGCACATTTTTACACTAGTATTGAGTGGAGAGGAAGAGCACAAAACTCTAAAATCAGGAGATGTTTCTAAAAATTACACAAAAATGCCATCAAATTTATAACGCGTGATAGTGCATCAGGTCAGTTTAATAAAGCTTTTAACTGACAGGCAACCTGCTTTTCAGGTTACACTGGTTTTGGTGGAAAGACTGTCTTCGCTCTCTTTGGATTCAGCAGCAATGGTATGTGGGCTTCCTACCAGGATGGAAAGAAAACAAAATCTTATGTTACATTGCATTATTTACACTGTATTTCGGGGCATTGCTTCAGGAGGTCATGGTGAAAATCTGGACATTTAAATATGCAGAATTCAAGGATGGTAAAACAACTTGGAGTCTCTTAATGTTTAAACAAAACCACACGTGCACACTGTAGAGAGGTGTACAGTTACCTGACAACTCAAATAAATATACAGGCTGTTACAAATTTGGGGAAATGTAAGTTCTCATTAAAAAAAAAAAAAAAAAAAAAGCCAACAATAAAGTTACAGGTTTATGTGGGGTTTTCCAGAGGTCCCTTGCCACCAAGAACATAACCTTCACTTTAGTTAGGACTGTCTTATAGTTTGTTATGTAACATCGTGGGATCACTCAGGTTGGAAGCAATCTCTGGAGATTATCTGGTCCCACTCCTTCTTCAGAGCACTATCAATATTGTCTTTTTCCTACCAGAACTAAGCGTTCCTTCCAGAACACTTCAGTGTTACTTTCTCAAATTAATTCCTAGAAGCCTTAAAATTTTACTTCTGCTACTTTTTTCCCCTAACACATAGTACTGTAACTTGTAAATGACATAATTTCATCATAGAATAACAGAATGGTTTTGACTGGAAGGAACCATAAAGACTATCTATTTCCACCCCACCTGCTGTGGGAAGGGACACCTTCCACTAGACCAGATTATTTAGAGTTCCATCCAGCCTGGCCTTGAATCCTCCCAGAGATGAGACATCCACAGCTTCTCTGAGCAACCTATTCCAATGCCTCACAGTGAAGAATTTCTTCCTAATATCTAATCTAAACCTACTGTCTTTTAGTGTGAAGCCATTTCCTGTCCTGTCACTACACACCCTTGTAGATAGCCTTTCTCCAAGTTTCTATGTGCTGTTCCTCAGCTTAACCTTATATTTATTTTTTTTTCTGCTCTCTAAACCTGGACCCTTTCTTGTGGTCTGAAAGTGGAAGATATGAAAAACCCAGTAGTCTTCTCATTGTATAATTTCACTCAAAATTCATTCTTTTCTGGTAGAGAAGGACATCTGGGGAGTAGGCATGGATCTGTGGCTCCTTGAAAACACAAGGAATAATTTATTTACCTTTGTGATTCATGTATCTAAAGAGAAAGCCTTAAGAGATGATGCAGGTCTTGGCCTCTCAGTGAGAACCTTACTCTTTCTACTTCACATGCTGCTAAACACGATGAGCTTTGAGAACCTTTCTTAACTGTTCCTCTCCCATCAAGACATGAGAAATAAGAGGTAGAAAGCTCTTTTCTGTGGAAAAAAAATGCATTGAAATTGGTGTAGCTTTATTATTCAGAGTAAGACTACTACCATACTCATTACTATAGTTCGTGAGTGCTTCCCAGTAGCATTTTAAGAACAAGACTAACATCTGCCACACACTCATCTGCTCCTTGGGTAGGGCAGAGAAGAACTTGTGGTAAAATTTCTGGTGTTTTTTTAACACAGATGTTATACTTTACTGTTAGTGAGGGTAAAGTCAAAGAAATGGGCCTTGTGCTTGCAAGGCACTGGGGGTTGTGAATGTTCATAATTTCTTAGAAATCCACGGCTATAGATCAGGTCCTGAAATGGTCTTTGCTCTCCCTGTAGAGCACAGCTACTAAATTTATTTTTGCAAATAAGTGATTACTTTCTGAGGTTCACTGGCTTTTGTAGAGGTCTGCTTAGTGATTTTCATGAGAGCCACAGAGCAGAAACTCAAGGATTGCTTCCACTTTTACAGAGGTAGAACTTTTTTCTGAAAGCAAGGGATTAGTTCTTGCCAGTGACCAGGAGAATGGTGAGCAGTACAGTCTCTGCCACAGGAACATGAAACTGTGAAATCTGCTGTAAACCTAACCAGTGGCACAGATCTGGAGTTGTGTGCTTCTGCTACAGATAAGTCTTCTATGGAAAAGAAGTAAATATTAAATAATTATCCTGAAACTTCAGGTTTTTTTTTTTTTTTTCTGGTTATCTGCAACCTGGAGAATCCTCACAATTACAACTGTAAAGATAGCTGTGGTTCCAAATATTCTGGGTAGCTAAAACAGACAGGGAAATAAAGTTTTATATGTTTATGGTGTCATAACTTGTTAAAGACCTGTTCCAGCACTTAGTTTTAGATGTATTTCCATAGGCTCTGGTGTTCTGTGCTGGGATGTGTTGTGTATTGCTGAGTTACTGCAATTGTCTCATCCACCAGAAAGATCTACAGTTTTCTTGACAACTTGATACAACACTCTTGTTTGAGCATGACATCACCACACTCTTCAGTATTAGTGAGAAATCCCAAATTACTGCATTATAAATGTCTAAATGTTGTAAATCGTGGCCAGAGGTAATAATTACATTTTTATATGATCTATGAAGGGAGATAAACATTCCACAGAATGATTTATCTGACCTGTAGATGAAATAAATTGCTCTCAGGAGATGAGAACCTCTCACTATTGATAAATAAATGGAATCTAAAGTGTCACTCATCCTTAAACGACATCTGTCATTCTTCCCTGTGCCTGTATTAGGGCAGATGAATCCTACTTATATTTGTTCACTGACTGGCTAAAGAAGACTCAAAAAATCTTCAAAATGTCCTTCTATTTTTTGTTCACTACCTATTTCTTTTGTGCTGAGGCTTATCTTCAGCTACATGCTTCACCCTTGAAGCACTTCACCTTACCCTATTCAAAAGAGCATGGCTGTATGTGTGAACGATATCTCTGTGTGTCATTATAGATTATGGGCATTACACTATTAGCATTTAAATAGTCCATATAATAGGTAGTAGAGAGAACCCATCATATGGTACACCAAAGTAATAGATGCCAGATGAAAGTGAGGTTTTCCCATCAGGTTTTGATGGATATGTTCCAGAAGGACTCAAAACATTTTAGTAAATTACCTTTTGCTCCTATCATCTCTTTTAGCAAATGTCTCATAATCTCCATAAGACCATCTAACTCACAGTCAAATGCTGCAGATATGCCCCAGCTGAGAAACCATCTTCTGTGTTCCTTCTGTGGAGAGAGGATCATCTGTGCTGCTAAAAAGACTCCATTCTGTGTTCTGGCATGATTTCAGACTGTTCAAAGTTTAGAATATGAGCATCAGTTAGATGAGGTTGTAGATGGCCTTTGTTTAGTTATGCTACAAGCTTACTCAGGAATGGTATGGCAGGCTGGACGGGAGGGAGTTGCTGTCCAGAAGTGGTTTCTCAGGGATTGAAGTATGTGGTTTGGAGTTATTCCAGGCTGTCTTTCACAGGTTAGAAAATGCATAGATTGAGTTAAGTCTTAGAGACAGAAGTTTTTTTATGGTGAATTAATGCTGTGAAATTTAGTAATACCATAAATTTCAGTGGATATGTATAGAACGGCTATCGGTTGCTAGCAAGTGTGAACTTTTCAGTGCAGCAAAGCTAACATGACTGTTCTCTTTGGGTATGAAACAGGGGTTTAAAAATCTGTTGTGCTTCTTTTTGTCCGTGTTGAGTGTTTCAAGTATTGTCAGCATTTCAGTGGTCATCATTCTTCCTGCATAGAATATCAGAGAACCAAAAAGTACACAGTCAGTAATGAGGAACCATCTTTTTATTAGCCAAGCTGTAAATGTTAGTGGTTGGTGATGATGAATCACAATTTCTTTCACCCTTATTCTGTAGATGGACTAATGTTCACTATTACCACTCTTTATGTGGAATTTGTTGGAGGGGAAGAATTTTGGTCAAGGAAAGAACCTTATCCTTTTTGATGTCTGAGGTCTGACTATAAGGTGATTCAATTCCTGCCATGCCTTCTTGAACAGATAGACATTTTAATCACAATAGCAGAAACTTGTAGAAGTGGTGATGCCACTTAAGTTACGGTGAGTTCGGTGATTTATTTTAATTTAAACATTAACTTCCAGAGGTGAACTTCCCTGTTTTTTTCTTGGTTATTAATGTCTGGCCCCCAGCCTCACCCCTCCCAAGGTCCTCTACTAAGGACTCATCTATAGAACTGTGGAAATGTCCAAGAGAATCTGAAATCCCTATTACACAGATCACATTTATGAGCAGCATACTGTTCAGGAAAGCTCATTTCTGCTGGTGCTGTCACTTCACAGTGGAAGTTTAAAAATAACTGTGATCTAATAACATGAGTGTATACACTTTTTATTCCCCACCCTCCCCCCCACCCTGTGAGGTCTGTTTCCTTACACTTTGAACCAAATTAGTTTCTATTGATATTGTTGCCTTTATTTGTATGAGGCACTTTGCTGCACAAACCAGTAGCAATTACCTCACATTTGCTTTGATCATAAATCTTGTTAGGCAGTTTAACTGCTATGTATATTCAAATGGGGTTTGCCTTAAAAGAGAATGAAAGATTTTCAGGTTCTTAACACAATGCAACTGAGCCAGTCATATTTGAGAGTTATCAGCAGATTTTGCTCTTTTAAATATAAATGTTCTCTTGTGTTCCTTACTTTTTAGTATTTTCAGACAAAGGCAGCAATATATTTGCTGATGAATTTAGGATAATCCCCTGTCGTAGGGTGTTGGCTGTCTAAGAAGTTTGATAATAGGATATTGAACTTTTCAATACTAAATTATTTAACTTTCATACTTTGCCACAGCAATGGCAGAGAATCTGGTATCTAAATGGCTGTACAGACCATTTGACAACCTCTGCTTATGGTAACTGAGCCTTTCTTGCTCAAGAGACATGAGCTTTTCCTCCAAACTTTCCAATTGATATTTCACACCAGTATGTCTTCTAAAAGCTTTGAAATGCATGTAGTATCATTTATTTCTTCTGACAAGACAAATGCTCAGGTTAGCTGCAGTGAGTGGGAATGAGAAGGTATAAGGCCAAAACAAGACTAATTTATTGAGTTATGCCAAGTTTAGAAATGGCTGATTCTTTTTCTCTGCAGTGGCATGCTTCCTTGTACAGGTCCTGGTTAAGTTTTGAGGCTTCCCTTGTTAGGCATCAATTTCAGTTCCATTTTTTCAATCAACGCATAGCTGTCATAGGACATACTAGTTGCTTCACAAGAAATGAGTTTGCAGAGTCCTGAATCTTTTAGTTAATGACATTGGAGCCAGTTTCACTTTTGTGTATTGACTTAACACATTTCAGAGCATTTATTCTCTCTGTTACAATTTCTTGGAAATGAATAAAGACTTCTGAGGAACAACCTCAGGAGATATCACTAAAATGACCCAAAACAGATGATAATGGAAACGAAATCACATTTTTGTTTTCAAAGATAAACATTTCAGACCGTATTCTGGGGCAGAGACCCAGTGCTGTTTCTTCCTCTTTTCTCTTGTGTTAGGCGAAGAAATCCATGCTCCACTGTAGCCACTTAGATATTTCACGAGCTCTGCAACTGCAGCATTGCCTTAATGACTGGCAAAACTTGCAGTGAACCTAAGAGATCCTGCATGAAGTGTACCAAATCCAGTGGCATAATAACACATATAAAATGCAGAAGTTTGCCTGAAAAACATCTTGGAACATTAATTTAAACAAGGGAAGAGACATATACGATTTCTAGGCACAGATATAGTACTTCTTTACGTCTGTACGGCCCAAGTCAAGAGCTCAGTGTCTGAAGGCTGAGAGCTGAAAATACATGCATTTGTCTGCTTAAGCAATATATTTCTCTTGCTTTGAATTTTACAATTTAGAACACATAATGTAACTGTTATAAAGAAAACAGACAAGTGTTCATTTTATAGAGATTTCACAGTTGCCGTAGTTCTAGTTTTTCACATCAAAACAGAGTAAAACTTCTTCTAAGTACAAGCTTGAAAAATGTGTCTAAATATCTTATAATTCAAGAGTCGGTATTTAGGCATCTGCGATTTTTAAAATATTAATCAATAAGATATATATGTAATATTCCTTGGGTCTGAGAACCATGTATTACCCAAGATCATACTGCAGAAAAGGGATCATCAGTCAGCACCCATTTGCTATTTTTCAGTTTCAGAAGACTGCAATTATGAGCACAGTCAAGAGAGTTGTGGGGCCAAATTTTCAACCAGATTCTGTGAATAACTTGCAGGATTTGTACATATATTCCTGTCTGAGGGGGGTTGACCCTGGCTGGATGCTGGGTGCTCACCAAAGCCGCTCTATCACTCCCCTCCACAATTGGACAGGGGAGAAAAAATATAATTAAAGGCTTGTGAGTTGAGATAAGGACAGGGAGAGATCACTCACCAAATTCTATCACAGATGAAACAGACTCAACTTGGGGATATTAATTGAATTTATTACTAACAAAATCAAAGCAGGATAATGAGAAGTAAAACAAATCTTAAATACTTTTTCCCTGTACCCCGCCCTCCTTCCCAGCTCTACCTCCTCTCCCCAACAGTGCAGGGAGATGGGAAATGGAGGTTATGGTCAGTCCATCAGAAATTGTTTCTGCCGCTGCTCAGGGAGAGGAATCCTTCCCCTGCCCCAACATGGGGTCCCTCCCATGGGAGAGAGTTCTCCATGAAATTCTCCAGCATGGGTCCTTCCCACAGGCTGCAGTTCTTCACTAACTGCTCCAGCCTGGGTTCTTTCCATGGAATGCAGTCCTTCAAGAACAGGCTACTCCAGTGCGGGTCTCCCACGGGGTCTCAAGTGCTGCCAGGAAACCTGCTCCAGCATGGGCTCCTCTCTTTATGGGTCTGTGGGTCCTGCCTCCAGTAAAGGCTTCCCATGGGGCCACCTCTTTGGCACGAGTCTCCTTTATGGGCTGCAGGTGGATCTCTGCATCCCCATGGTCCTCCACGGGCTGCAGGGGCACAGCTGCCTCACCATGGCCTTCACCACAGGCTGCAGAGAATCTCTGCTCTGGTGTCTGGAGCATCTCCTGCCCCTCCTTCTCCACTGACCTTGGTGTCTGCAGAGCTATTCCTGTCACGTTCTCACTTCTCTCTTCTGTGAGTGCAATTACCCCTGAGGAATAACTTTTCTTTCCTTAAGTGTGTTACCACAGAGGTGTTACCATCATTCCTGACTGGTCCAGACTTGGCCAGTGACATATTGGTCTCGAGCTGGCTGGCATTGGCTCTGCTGGGCATGGGAAAACCTTCTGGCAGCTTCTCACAGAAGCCACCCCTGTGGCCACCCTGCTACCAAGACATGGCCACACAAACCCAATGCACTGCCTGTTTTCCTCAGAGATAACTTCTTTATTTGCACAATATGGATATGATTATGAGGCTTCCCAGAGAAGCCCAAGTGTCACAAATGTGAAACTACATGGGACACTGAACAAGGAGAGGGAAAGCAAAAACAAGAAAACAGGTAGGAGGCCCAGGGCTACATGAGAGATTCTGAAAGGCATTTTTAAATGCGATGTCTGGAAAGTTCAGCTGCCAGATGGATAACACATAAAGGAATAAAAAATGATAAACTCTTTAGAAAGATCAGTTCTTACAATGCCAAGAAGAAAAGAGAAATCTTCAGAAAATTTGACTCCATGTAGCTCAACCCTGAAGAAAATTAGCCTTGTAGATAATTTTTTTGTCTGGTCCCAAGATAGGAGGTGTTTTCTACTGTCTTCCTGAACGTAGGGCTTGTCGGAATTTTTTAACTGAAGTTATTCTGGGAAATAATTCTGTGAGCCTAAAATGTGCCTCAGGTTTGCCTTATCTAAAAACAGTGAAAGGAGGAGTGTGAATTTGCTCATCTATGAATTTTATTCTTCCCTGAATATGTTTTTTAAAGCTCAAGGTTCTGATTTCCTGCTTACAGCACATAAAAAAGCAATGGCTTTGATTGACCTCATTGACCTTGGTAAACCAGACAGTTTTCTGACCAAGCTGAAAACATACATCAGAAGCAGATCAAGCTTTTCTGGAGTGTGGTAGAAAGAGATCTGCTGAAACCTCTCCTGTATGATGAGGGAGAGATATGTTCTTCTGTGTGGAAAGCCCTGCCCCCTCCATTGATTGGGTTGTGCTCTAATTTGTGGGTAAGGGGACCTGAACTTTTGAAGTCAGTTAAGTTGTGGTGTTGTCAAACACTGGAGACTTGGGCCCTTTGGGTGAACAGATTTAGAGAAAAAAAAGCCCAACACATTGGTTACTTACAATCAGCATGTACAGCTGTGGCAAAAGTCTGTTGTTTATATCTACACCTTTCAAAATGGAGGCTGTGTTTAGTGTTGTGCTGCTACAGCAGGATTTGACTCTTTATTGAGATGTATAATTAGAGATTTTACAACCTAATGTGCCAAGCAGTGCATTCTCTCCACAAAAGTTTTAAGGTGATAATCACTTTTATTGCTGGAATTTCATCCATGGAAATAGTGAAAAAACCCAAACGCCATTTAGAATGAACCTATCTGATGTACCCTCAGGTTAGTATTCACAACTGTGAATTAACTGGAAAAATAAAGGATAAAACTTTAACTATGCTCCGGGTCCCAAGCTGGTCCCAAAGTCTGTATGGGTAATGCAGTCAGCAAGTCATGTGCCTTCTCCACTTGAGGTCAGTGCTGAAAACAGTCATTGGCTGAAGCATAATTAAAATCAGGCTCTCAGAGGATCATCTTTTTTCTTGATAGGGTTCTGTAATTATGCATTAACTAGTTATCTGTTGTGCTTGAGGCAGTAAAAGCACAGCAGAATTTATTTATTTTCCCTGTATTTTTGAGTGAAGGCCAAGGGGAGTTTTTGAAGCAGACCTCCAATGCAAAAATCCATAAATCCATGCTGTGTTTTCATATATGATATACTGTATGGCTCCATGTACACTATGAAAATTATCCAAATAAGAGAAATCAAGCCATTCTAGTAATCTGGAAATATCTCTCAAGAGAGGAGGGAAGGTATTTTTTCTACTACTATATTTTGCCAACGTAATGGACATCTAAAAGTATAATAAAATAAATGGCTGACTTCTCTGTATTTTTTTTTGCCTGACAGTCAATAAATTTACCAGTGGTTGGCAGCTGAAGTATTTTGGATCATGCTGAGGCTCAGCAATGTTCCAGATGAAGCTCGTAGCCCTATTGGAGCTGGTCCCACAAACTCTACAGCATGTTGTTGTCAGCCCTCCCTGCCATACCCACAGGGCTCTGATGACGTTATTGCTGGGCTTCACACAAGCTAAAGCTCATAAAACTGAAATTTTGCTTCATATGGAGGCGGTAGTCACAGTCAATGAGTTTAACAGATGCAGTGGGCTCTCTTGGTGCAGTCAGGCAGCTTAAAGAATCAGATATTTTTCCAAGATAGAAAGCAACAGCGTTACATGAAACTTCTGAGTTTGGTTTTTTTTAATCCTTTTTTTTCTTTTAAAAAATCTTTTTCTTATTTTGCAGGATGGAATTTTACAGCATACACAGAAGCCTGGAAGTTTCATTTGAGATGGTTATTTTAGAATGCTCTCCCAAGCTCTGTGGACTGAAAGGAGCTGGGCAGAGGTGGGAAGTGGGAAATGGGCATCACTAATATGATGTAAAAATTCACACACATAAGAATCTGAATGTAGGTAAAACAAAAGTAGCTATCGCCCTTCCTTTTCCCAGAAGCAAAGCTAGGGCAGTCCCTTGGTGAGTACAAGAAAAAAATTTCTGCCTTATAAATTCTAGGAATAGAGCAGCTACTATCCTGTAAAGATAGAATTACATATTTTGGTTCTCCAAACTTTTTCCCTCCTGGTGTGGATATGGTTTTACTGTACAGCTGCATTTATTTACATGTGTTCCTGTAACTGCGAAAAATTCTTTGCCTGGTTTTATAGGTTGTTATGTGTACAGTGGTTTGGTTTCTCCTAAATTTTTCTTCCCCAAACAAACCCAGTTCCTCTCTGTACATGAGGTGTGTGGCAGGCCTGCTGCCATGTGTGTTTTCTAGCCTAAGCTGTACTTTGGCATTTCTTCCCTCTCTTCCTCTCCCCTCCTACTGGCTGGAAATTGTGGGTAGGTGCAGGACATGCACAGAAACAGATAAATCAGTGCTTTGTTTTCTCATGTCCAGGTAATAAGTGGTGGTGTTTTTGAAGAAGGAGGACTCCCAACGGAGTGTTCGAGACAGACTCAGTGTTTGCAGAAGTGGGACAAACCATCAGCTGCCTAAGATGTGGTGTTCAGAAATGTATCTGTGGGGAGGGTGAGAGAAAAGTGAAGTTGACAAGGAAAGAAGATTGATCTGATTCATGTTTTTAAACAAATATTCACTGTAACATGCTTTAAGCTATTCAGTGGACGTGGTCAGAATGCAGGTAACTTTATGGTTTATAGTTTCTCTAAAGCAATGATAAAAGACAGCTCTGGAAAGAAGCCATACTCAGCCATGAAATGGAGAGATTTGTGCATATGTGAAGACAGATACAGGGCATTTTCTCTCTCTTGTATGTTTCTGTTTCAATTTCAGAGAAAAGTTACTCCTCCTGTGGCATTTGCTGGCAGCAATAGATGGGAAAGCTCTCACCCAAACCTTTTGGCTCTGCTTGGGTGAAAGTTCCTCCTGCTTCATCTCTTAGATGAAAGATGCCTCTTAGAGCTTTATTTTCTGAATCAAAGGGAACAGTCACTCTATTGCTCTCTATTCCCAGCCCCTGCTTTCTCTCCCTCTCTTTGCACCATAGAAGCTGACAAGAGGTGGATAAGACTGTAAGTTATTTAAAATGATAATTGGCTTATTTTCAAGCTACTGGTAATAAGGATAAAGCAGATATACACCACACGTTCTTAACTTTAAACACATTACTAGTCTGAGCCACTTAATGGAGACTCGTTACTGGCTTCATCCTCATTTGAAAGTCCTAATTAACTAGGCAGTAGCTATTGAGAAACAGTGGCCTGAATTTACTGAGGGTATAATTCTGAATTTGGCTCTGTCTTCAGATCTGTCTGAATAAGACTAGTCTGAGAAATTCAGAGTTTTCTGTTCTTGAGGTTTTCCTTCAGCAGCTAACAAATGTCACTGTTTATGACACTGGCAACGTTTGAAAGCTATAAAACTATTGCTCCAGAAATTATTTTTATAATGTACAGCCATTCATTTTCAGACACTATAAATCAAAAAGAAAAATAGTCAAGTAAATTCTAACGTTATCATGAATTAAAAAATCCTTTTTTTTTTTTTNTTCTGGGACCTAAATTTCAGTCCAAGCAATTTTATTTTCAGCTAACCCTCTCTGTCTGCAATTAGTCTGAACAGCTTTCAAGTGGATTTGAAATTATCCCAGACCCAATTCTTTTGATTTAAATTTATCCATTTTTCTAGCGGATTAAAGGGCTTGGTTTCTGATGGGGTGACTTCCATTTATTGTGCATATTTCTTGATCCTGCAGCTGTCAAACTGTATAAGAATGCGTTCAGCAAAACAAATGATCCAGCCAGTAAAGCTACTCAGGAAAGTAAAATATCAGCCAGAATTGCTTCTCCCTGGATATGGGCGTGGCTGGAATATTCTGAGGCAATACTGCAGAGGAGCATTTAAAGCAAGAACAAAATTTAAAAGTGTACAGGGAACCCTGTGGTTTGATCAAGTCTCCCAGCAAAAATAAAAAGAAAATACTTAATCTGTCTTTAAAATATATGAAGTGCATCAGCCTCTGTGAGTAACCTTGCTGAGCAAAAATGTTAATTTACTGAGAGCTCAATGGTCCATCACATGTTGTTTAATAGACTCACCCAAAGAACCAAACTGGTGGTGGGGGGGAACACCTGTGTGCATGGGCCATTCCTGTATCCTGGAGTTCTCCATGAGCTCTGTCAGAATCACCATGCAAAATTTCGTGTTTTGAGCTACCATTATTTAATGTTTGCACTGCAGTAGGACCAAAAGTTCAAAGCCTCATGCCAAGTGCTCCCAGGTGCTAAATGCTCACAAAAATGCTCCAAACAGAAGTTTGTAAATAATTCCCCCTACTCCAAAGTGACACTGTAGGACCGATGAAGATTTTATAAAAAGTAATTAAAAACTGTGACTCCTTCAAATATTTAGTAAAATCAGCTGATCCAAAATCTGAATTTTGATTTTCTAGCTATCTGCCATTACAGTATTCCTACTTATTTACATAGATTGGTTTCTTTCCCCTTATTTCTTCTGTTGTTATTGACTTTATGTCTTAGACTTTAGGAGCATCTCCTTGCCCGTATTGCTGAGCATGAATGTAGATTTTAGTTTCAATGAGTGAAGATAGGCATTGCAGATGGATTGTAACTAGTCTGTTTTGTAGGACAAATTAAGTCCAAAAAAGAGTATAGTTTGTAATGATGCTGTCTTTAAGCTGTATGTTTTGCATTTCATGTTCTCTTTATTGTCTTTCCCAAAGCATTAAAAGAAGTTTGCTTTGGACTGAAGGGATGTTTGATCTTGACATTAGGAGTTCCTGTGTAATGTTTCCCATTCACTGTTTTGAATGGGCGGATGAGTATAAAGCTGAACTAGGATTGCAACAGTGAGAGTGCATGTTAGCTACTCCTCTTTGATGGAGCAGTGGTACAGTAGGAAAAAACCTAAAAGATAAAAAAAAGATTAAAATCCTTTGTCAGTTCAAGCTTGGAAAAAAAAAATAATACCTTGCAAACTTTAATCACGTCAATGTCTACATCTGAGCTAATTATTTGACTCTCTGTTAGGGGAAATCTGGTTAACATGGTTAACAGAATAATTAATCTGACCAAATGTAGATGCCTGCTACAGGAATGAGATCAAAGGCATCTAATATATGAAGACTGATTATATCGACAACATCTCTTAGCCTAGGCATCAAATGCCCATATTTAGTCATGCAAATCCACCTCTTTTTAGTGAGATCTTTTTGAACAGCTCTTGCTAAATTTGAAGTTAACACCATTTTAGCAAAAATTTCTTTTTGTCTTAATTTCTTGCAGTTTTATAAGCAGGAAATTTGCATATAAAGATCTATATTTCTACCTGCTCCTATCAGGGAACTCTTATTTGGCTTCTGGTTATCAAAAAGTGATGTTTGCCTGTGTGTTTCTCCCAGTTCTTGGCAAAGCCCTCAGCAAAACTGATCATCAGCATGTAATGACCATGAATTTAAGAGTATTCTTTTAGCTGCCCTGCTGGCAATTAATCTTCAAAATATGAACTATTCACTGGGTTTGGTACCCTCTCAGACACAATGGGAGTGGGATGTAGCTACAAGCATTAGTACTCTTTCAAGGGCAGTGAAAGTCCCATATGTGCTATTCCTGACACACTGAAATCGAAATATTGGAACAAATGTATTTGGAGGTTCTGATGTGCTGGTGAGTGTTACAGGGCTCTCAGCCCGCTGATGAAACCCTGCTGATGACTGTAGGAGGCTGTTTTAGGTAGGTGGGAAGGTGGCTGTCCTGTAAGGAGAAGCAGAGCCCACCAGGGCACCCAGCTGAAGCAGGAGGGTGCCTGCCCCTCCCTCGAGCTGCCCCGGCTCTCCAGAACGGTGCTGCAGCTTCCCAGCCGGCCAGGCAGGGTATGAAAAGAAAGCATACATGTGCTCACTGCCTGCACCACTTCCCCCCGGCCCTCCAAACCTCCTCCCCCAGCTGCTCAAACAATAAAATTTTGAAACAAACATGTTACAGTTCAGTCTCTTTATTGCAACAGGTCAATGTAGTACGTACTGGATTAAGGTGAAAAAAAGATTTTCAAATGGAAAATCATATAAGGAAAGTTTATACTATAGCAACATTTGTGAAGTCTTTAATATGATTATGTCTAGGACAAAGGGCTGCCTGCAGTAGATGTATCTCCATTTTCCTCCAAAATTCAAGAGAAGAGGCATGTACCAAGCACAGGGTAGAATAGCAGTGCTATTCTTGCAATGTGGATTTTAATTTGGACAGCATGGCTTCACCCTCAGGCTCCCTGTCAGTTGCTATTCCTGCTTAACTCCCAAGCTACCTTTCTGCTTTAGCCTGAATTAATCAGATTGGTTGATGCAGCCCAAAATGAGAACATACTTTTTTTGTGTGGAGTACATATCCTCACTTTGAACCAACTAAAAGTCACGGAATGCAACCAAGAGATCTCCGTTTTATTTTAGCCTGTAAATCCAGCTTGAAAAATTATAGCCTTCAGATACTTTTTCTTTTGCTCTTTTTTTTTTCTTCTAAAGACAAGTGACAAAGGAAAATGGAAACTCCTTCTAATCACTTCAAAAGTGTGCTAGCAAGAAAAGCTATTAACTGCTCTTCTTATCTCACTCCTTTGGAATCAGATATGTTCCAAGGATTACTCTGCTCTGTGTACAGCAGTTCAATCACAGGAGCTGGGAGATTGGTAATGCTATACTAGAGTTAGAAAGGCAAAAATTGGGGTGAAGTTAGAATTCAGCATAATAATATCTATTGTTCCAAATGT
The DNA here is from genome assembly GCA_013397915.1 of Daphoenositta chrysoptera. Classification (NCBI taxonomy): domain Eukaryota; kingdom Metazoa; phylum Chordata; class Aves; order Passeriformes; genus Daphoenositta; species Daphoenositta chrysoptera. The sequence goes on from VZRO01002612.1 coordinate 1,200,040, forward strand.
CACTTAGCTCTCGTCTTAAGTAAAACCAACACAAATAAGAGTTTTATTGTTGATTTATAGGATTGCATTCCAGTGAGGAGTGATTAATATGTGAATTCATCCAGCTTACTGAATTACTGAATTCAGTGGCATTGCTGAATGGAGTAATTCCCCTCACTCCTGCTGTCATCTTTACATTCGCAGGCCCTCCCTTTTTTGAACAAGAGCAATTATGTGATTGCATGAAGATGTAGGTCAGGGATCAGATCTGATCCGGCTGAGAAGATTTTGGTAGGGGAACGGGTTAAGTTTTGATTTTCAGCTAGATCTGAGTTGCTGCAGCTTAGTGGATGAATGATGGTGTTGACACAAACCTGTGGCTCAAGTCTATAGCTTGGACTTAGGAGAAGAGTGAGAAACATTTTCTTTCGGTAGGTGGTCAACTGTGGATTGACTTAAACAAACAACGAAACCAGACTTGTAGAATATGACTCAAAGGCAGAAGAGTCAAGAGCATCCTTCATTTGTGGCACATGCTTTTGGCACATGCTTATCATAGGGTTGTTGAGAAGATCAGGAAAAGAAGTAACTGTTTCATCCTCTGTTAGCTGGAAATCCCCCATGGCTGGGACTGAGGCCACTGCTGATGCAGCGATCTTTGCTGTGTAGGGTAGCAACGAATGAAGCTTGATGTGAAAGCCTTAGTATTAAAAAACCTAAATCTAGAATCTGATCATTAGCTGCATTGCTTCTCTACAGAAAATCAGACTCACAATGTACAGGTATACAGAAACATATTACTTTAGATATGTGCCAGTACTGGTGGGACAGGAGAGAAAGAGTGATTTACAGACTGGAAGGAAGCATGATTCCATTTCTTCCCCCCACCTCCCCTTTTTATCTACCATTTCTTCTGTGGTTGGGGAAAGGAAAGAAGTTCTGAAAACATCTTTCAGTGCCTTTAAAAACCTCAACCCACTATACCACCTGTCACTTACCTAAGAAAAACCACAGTGGAATGCTGAAATGAGTGCTGCTTGTAGCCTGGTTGAAACAATTGTCTATAGATGGTTTGATGTGACTGGTTCTGTGGGTCCCATGTAGCAACAGTAGATGTAAGGCTGAAGACCTTAGGAATTACTGGAAGATACGTGGCTGGACAGAGTAAGGAGCACCTCTCAGTGTGTTTGAGAGAAAAGCTGCAGCATGAGCTTTCACAAGGCACCAGAGAAGCTGGTCTCTGCTGGGTGGTTTCTTAATGCCACCGCATGAGGAGAAGCTGCAGTTGAGGCTTGTCCTCAGCTACCTGACACAAATCCGTGGGAAAGCAGCTCTCATTGGTTTCTCACAACTGCTTCTCAATACAATATCTTTTCTAGTTCTTAAGTGGCTTATTTTGATGAGTGGAATAAATTTTACCAAAAGTTTTACCAAGCTTACTGTGAAAATCTATACAAATCACAAATTTTAGTTTGACATAAGTTTCTCAAATGACTCTGGGTTCTGTATTGGCCTTAAGTAATATTTAGCTACAGGTTTAGGTTTATATCTGAATAAGTCCACTTTTTTTCCTGCTTTTTTTTTTTTTTTTTTCATTCTGGGTGAATTTTTGACATGTTTGTCTAAAGGATCTGCCCATTAACTAAAAAGCCATAATGATATTCCCTTTTGCTCTCTGTTCCTTGTCTTTCAATGCAAATAGATCACCCAGAACTGTGAGCATTGGAGACACTGAGAGCAATGGACCCCAGTGGGCTGGGTGTTCACCCCAAATTTGTTTTTTGGTGGTGCTGGCAGATCTGTTGGTCTCTGCTGTTTTCTCCATAGTGTGAATCTGAGTTGAAGTTGCAGATCCCTGATGAGCCAGCACATGCTGCCACACACCTGGGGGAGGTGGGCTTACAGGCTGTAAGCCTGTTCACAAGCACAGCTATCTGCTTATTTAAAATAGATTGTGCTCTGCAAAATTGCATCCCGGTTAGTGGATCTAAAAAATGTTACAAACTCCCAACAGCAGCACTTATTGATCAATATTGCCATTTAATCCCTGCCAGAATTGATTCTTCGAAGTTCAGGGAGGTATTATTTTCGCTGTTAAGTATCTCCACATACCGAGAGCAGTAATTTTTCCCTGAAGAAGGTAGGAGACATTCCTGCTGATGCTGATGTGTCAAAAAGTATAGAAAACGCTGTCTTTTTCTGGAAGTGGTTTTTGTGCCTTCTGGCTCAGTGAGTTCATGTACAGAAGTAGCTGTTTTTTCCTTGCTGTTTTCAACTCTCCTCTTTTGTGACTGGAATTACAGCCTGCAGGAAGTTCCTTGGCAGCTCAGTATTGCTAATCTCCCACTGACAATTCCAAAAAATTAAGAAATGTCCTAATTTACAGGGGGACTAAACCTGTTGCTGTGAGAGTAATGAATTGCTGCTATGAAAAAAATGTATTTATTAGTAAGAATACAGTGTCATATTAATTACCTAATTTTAGACTATCTTTTTTTGGATATGATATATTTATAAATGTAATTGAATCACAACACAGAAAATCAGAAGTCATTGGTATGCTGCTAAGAAGGCAGAGCACAGCTTGAAAAAGGATAGTTTTTGTATATAAGCAAAAAAAATCCCAATTTGTTTTTCCTCTTCATTATGAAGTGTTCACCACTGGGTACAGAATTTTCTTAGGAGTGTGTGAAATTGTTGGTTATTCTTCAAATCAATTTGTAGTCTAGAGGGGCTGGAAATAATTCTGAGAGACAAATGTAGCTCCATTCAAAGAGAAACATTGAAAAAGGCTGTCAAAGTTTTGGTAGCTGGACTGTTATTCCTTTAGGCATTTTTGTTAATAAAATATATCTGTGTTGAATCCCTTTCATTTCAAGAGTAGCCTGGAACTCTCATCGCATGAGGAGTTGATGCTGCTTGGCCAAATGCTTCTCCAGTCCTCTGCAAGTTTTTCCTCTGGTGGGAGGTGTCCCTGCCCATGGCAGGGGGGTGGAACCAGATGATCTTGATGGTCCCTTCCAACCCGGGCTATTCTATAATTCTCTGATTCTATGACCTGCCTCTTCCTGTTGATTGTTCTGCTCAGAGCTCTACTACCAAGGCATACAGTGCAAATGTCATCACCTGGAAGCTGTGCTGTTTCTTTTGACTTGGAAACGGTCAGTGTCACTTGAAACATTTCAGGTGAATTCAGTATGTATAGAAGCAGATTCTGCATATATAGAAAAACATCTGCCCCAAAGTCATCTTCACTGAGATATGTTCATATGGGCTGAATGCTTACTAAACCGTTAGGTAACAGCACAAATAATCAGCAGGGAGTAAGGGCAGATGCACAAGCAATTAGGACCAGTCTTATAAATTTATTAATGTAATTTGCAGACTATAAAAATTTGTGATAAATAGAAATACTAGTGAGAGAAAAAGAACTTAAAATAAAACCAGAGAAAACTGCTAAAAATAAAGGCCTTGGGAAAATTTAGAGAGGAAAAAATAGGTCAAGAATTTAACTTAAAAATTAGTTACATAGACAAAAAGGGAGACAGTTCAGGTAGTAAAATTCAGATGAAGGGAAAGCCCAAAATGGTGCATTGGAAAGAACTGGAGGTAACAGAGAGAGCTAGAGGTGAAGCTGAATAGCAAATGAGACATCACTTTACCTCTCATTTATATATTATGTGATGTGGCGATAAAAGGGATGAGAATTACCTTTAGGCTATCTGGAGATATGAGGAAGAAGTGAGAGTCCCTCTCCCTGTGTGACAAGACAGAAACTAATTCATTAAGCTTTGAGCATCTTGTTACCAAAAATATGTTCTTGGAATGTGATTGGAAGACAGAATTGAAAGAAGAAAAACAGAAAAAAATAGAAAAAAAGATAATGGACTATACCAAGCTTAACTCAATCATAGTTAAATGAGTTTTGTAATAATCTGTATTGGAAAGGGTTAAGTGCTGAGAAGGAATGTCAGGAGATGTAATCACATGAAATTAAAGAAAGAAAAATTAGAGGTAGTGTTATGAATAATTTGAACTGAACAGACTGAGCAATTGTGGGTAAAAGAGAGATTTTCGCCAAAGACACGAGGGAAAATCCTCATTTTTACACATTTTTAATGTCCACAGAACAGACGGAGTCAGGTTTTTAATGTCTCACTTAAAAGATGCATGCAGATGGTGTTTTTTCATGCATTTGAAATATGAATTCCTACATTTTGATTATGTTGTCATTAGCAGTAGCCTTACTTGGTAATTAGGAAGCTGGTTCCTAGCAGTGAGAGAGAGATATATTGAGAAAGGAGGATGTTATCTCTTTGTTTCCACAGGGATATAATTAAGTTCAACCAACAACATCATCAAAACAGTAGAAGAAATTCAAACAACAGCTATGCTGACTGGAAATGACTTATTGTTCAGTGAAAACCAGCTGATCTTCATCAGGAAAGGTCACATTATTTGCCAGTACCCATTCTACTCAAAAAAGAAAAGGAAATTCCATGACAAAAGGATGTTCCCTGTAATAAATGCCAAGTTTTTCTCAGGTAACTTTGAATGAATATCAATTTAGAAATAAAGTTACAAATAATGGAGTATTCCAAGCGAGCTTTTAAAAGAGAGGAGAAAAAAGCCAAATACCATGAAAAAGCCAAACACCATGAAATGTATTTAGAGGTGAAAGCAAGAGAGAGAGAGCTGTGAGAATGTTTCCTCTCTGGAAAGCAGTTTGTGCTTCAGGAATGGCATATTCAAGTGTCAGTGCAGAATGAGGCCTGCCTGCTGCCTGCTCTTTACACTGAACAACATTCTCAGTTCTCAGAAAAGAAAAAAGCAAAGCAAAAAGCAACCCTGAACTCTGGCAGTCTTGGAAAGTGAAACAATGAGTTTCTCTCCATGACACATTTGTTCCAAGCCACAGAGTGTGCATGCCTGATTTTTGTTACTGTGATTCTCAGTTTTAAGACTGCACGTTTTTTACGGTAGGTGAGTGTCTTTTATAACACCTGTTAAATATGTAATTATGCTTCTAAATGTTTTAAATGTACCAAAACATGGCCAGGGCTTTGCCAAGGAAGCTTTATTTGGCCAGAGGAGCTCCCACTTTTGGGGGCTGGAGTGCAGCAGCTCCTGCTCATACCTCTCTGCAGCTGTTATCCTTGGTGCCTGGAGGATGAGTCTCCAGGCCAGATGCCAAGCATGCCTGCAGAGTCTGGTGTTATAAACAAGAAATTATTGAAGCATGCAAGTCTCCATCTTCACTACCTCTCCTTGAGTTACTGTGGTCCTTTCCATAGAGCCTGTTTACTTTCCAGCTATCTTCTTTTCAATATATGAAAGAGCTGCTGACAAGGATCTCTCTATTTCCTGCACTAACCTTTTTACCTCTCAATTCTCCAAATCCCCTTAGTAGTTTTTCAGTCTTTTTCATCAAGTTTAAAAACCTGTCTTCACATTGTCTAGGCTATCTGTAATATGGTCCATACAACTCTCTTTTAATTTGCTTGAAAATTCAATTTCTGACTTCCCATTTTCATCCTCGTGCTTGCACCCTGCTCCTCCTTGCATCTGCCTTTTCCACTTTTAGTTTCAGATTTTCTTCCTCCTCAAAACCCATTTTTTTGGTACTGATCTGTAGGACACCATCTCTTCTCCTTGAAGTCTTTATTTTAATTAATCCCTTGTGTAATTAACTGATAATTTTCTATGCTTCTCCAGTTACAGCTGTTTATATTGCAGTCTCCTTACCTACATGATTCTCTGGAGAAAGAACTGGCTTTTTCTCTGTTTCTGGGTTTGATACTGATTTGGTAGGAATTTACTTCGGGGAGGTGGTGTTTGTCAGGCTGTAGTTCAGCTATAGGGACTAAAAGGGACTAAAAAGGACCATACTGCATCCAAGTATAAACAGAATGCTGGTATTTCCCAGAATTTCTCGTGGACTGCTGGTTGGACCAAGAGCTAAATGTTCGAAGTGAGTGTAATACACGCATGACAGTGTGCATTGGTCAGATGCACAGCGGTTCCTCTTTTGAAAACCTCAAAACCTCATTTTTTGATAACCTACTAGTGTTGGAGAAGATTTTGAACTTTTAACATCATGGGGATGGGAAGCAGAAGTCATCTGTAAAATTGGCTGATTGCTTTCCTTCGCTGAGGAAATCAATGGTATTTTAAAACTAAACTGTGCTGAAGATAGGTGTTGCAGCACGAATCTCTTTTTTTCACTTGAGTTGCCACAGCAACATAAAATTTCCTTTCCCCCACATTACCTTCCCAAAAATATACTTCACAAATTGTCTTGGAAAAAAAAGGAAAAAAAAAGCCTTATATCATGCTGACAAATTGTGCTGTTTGCTCTTTTAGTGTTTGGTCTTCTATGGAGCTGGTATTATTAGAGCAAAGCTACTTGATGCACAGAGAGCTCAAAGTTCTAAAATTTGACCTTCTAAGTAAAGGGAATGAAAAGAAAAGTTGGAGCTGAAGTAGCTGCCCTCTCTAGACAGGCCCAGCAAACCCTCTGCACAGTCTGGCAGTACACGTCAGGGTCTGGTGTGAGTTTGGGTTACACAGTCAGCCTCTTCCCAGCATTGGGAAGACAAACACTACCCTGTTGGATGTATTATTAGGGAACATGCAGTGCCTTTTAAGGAGGGTTTCTTTCATGCTTTTCTCACACCTTTGCAAGAGCATTAGCAGCTCCAGCAGGCTTTGAATGCCCATTATCCTATGAGAGAAAAAATAATGAAAAGATCCAGGTGAAAAGGGATTTGTCTTAGCTATCCTTTGTTGAAGGAACCATTAGAATTAGAATGCATGTTAAAATAATTTTAATATGTCATATTTTAGAATAGATGTATAAATAAAATAATTTCAATTAGTTGAAAAATAATCTGTGTCCATCATTAGGGTCATATTTACCAACACCACTCTTTCCAGTGTCCCTGGACATGGGGTGCCTGTCGAGAGGTGAGAATCCCTTTGCTCTTGCCAGCAGATGGGTGCAGGTTTAGCAGTGCTGGGGTTTGGATGCAGTCACCTGTGCTCATGTATGTCAAAAGAGCAAATAATTCTCAGTATTTAAATGGGTTACACGGGCCTCAGCGCACACCCCTTTTGGAGAAAGTGGTTTGGTAAGGAACTCCTTTGCTTTTAATGAGGTTGGGTGGGAATGCCAGCATGAATGTATGGAAAAGTGGGTGACCAGTGGAATGTTTTGTGAAAGTAACCCTCTTCTGTGAGAAGCTTGTTCTAACAGCTTGTGTTTCTGTCTATTTGGGAATGACTGACATTGTAAATAAAGAATTTTAGCCTTGAGAAAGATAGAGCTGCTGACTTGGGACAATAACAACACCCACAAAAATCACCTATATAGGAAACTTGGTAAATAAAATCAACCCTCCCCCCTGCTGCTGTCATTTCTGCTTACCTTCTTACCATGCTGTACATGAGTATATCTAGCAGTAGTTAGGACAGGGGAGGAAAGGTTGATTTTATTCTCTGTGGTGACAAATAGAACACTTAATAGATGACAAATTGGGAAATATTGAATCTCTAGAGACTTAATCAAATGTGAATCAAGTCAGCCCCTCGTGAGCATGGAGCAAAATGCCAGCTGGTATGTGGCCTTTCCATTCTGGCTTGTATTTTATACCTTGTAATAGATTGTGACCAGTTTTAATACAGCTAATACGGTGACCTAAATAAATAAAAACCCTTTCGACAACACAAAACCATCAGTTTTTGTGTAATAAATGCTTTTGCTTGTGGAAAAGTACTGTAACATTGAGTACAAGTAGAATTGATAATCATTTAGTTGTCCTAAAGAGCTGAAGAGAGAATTACAGCAATGATCTTACATCTGAATTTCTGTGGGACCCTTATGCCTGTGCCATAATGAATTAATTTTGATGGAATCCAGCATGGAAGCAAGATTCTACAGTCGAGATAGACAAATTCTGTTAAGCAACTATTTTCTATCTTTTTTGTCTCAAGGGAAATAAATTTCAAGAGTCATGATTTTTTTCATATAGTCTGACTATATCATTTTGTCTTACTTAAGCTATAGAAAAATTGGTGTAATGTTAGATAATATGTCTTGTGTGACAAAAGAACCCTAAGTGCATGCACACACACTTGCATGTGTGCATACTCAATCTTTCAGTATAACACTTGCCTAGCAAAGCTTTTCTCATGGGATTTTATTGTAATTTATGAAAATGAATGTGTTGCATGTGTAACATCTATAAAGGAATAAAAACTATCATTTATTGTGAAAGCAGATAAATAGTCCTTTTGAAATAAAAGCCGATGTTGTGCCAGTTTCAAGCACAATAGAAACGAAGAAAGCTTTTCTTTAAAATTGGTTGGAAAAAGCCGGTGTCAGCCCTTAGAGAGACATTTTCCTTGTTCCTTTCATCACTGACTGACTTGTAATTTGCTTCTCTAAGAAGCATTAGTTTTTTGATGAAATCTTTCCAGCTTTACTTTTTTTACCATGACAAATTATTTCAGAACAGCTTCTTTACATGTAACTGTTCAGTTATCTGCTCTGTTCTAAAAATACTGTCAATCTGAGGCACTGATTTTACATTCCCTAAAACCATCTCTAAGCCACATATAACCTCACAGAAGTTAATAGGTTTGACCTAGGATTTCAGAAGCCAACAGTGGAAAACGAATACCATTAGAGAGTCTTGAAAAACACATATCTCATTTCAGAACAATGAAAATACTTTTATTGTTATGCGGTTGGCTAGGAAGGGAAAGAATTATGAATATATTCTAGTCATTTTTATGACCTTTGCATTTTCCAACATTTAAAACTGTTTTATTATTTTAATAAGAAACAAATTTCCAAATACACTTACAAGAAAGCTTTACATGTGGACTATTCAAACAGATCTTTTACTGAGAACCTTCCCTTTTCCATCTGAAGGCAGTCTCTCTCATTGTGATGTTCTCTGCAAAGGAGATGCAAGGTGAAATCCTGGTCCTTTTCAGCCCAATATCAGAAAATTCCACTAACACATCTAGGTGATATAAATGGAAAAGCTAATAGAAATGGCAAAGTTAGTTCTTATAGAAGATAAAATAAAAATCAGTATTTTCTCATCTAATAAAACTACACAATGAGGATCCCCTGGTGCTTTGACAAATGTTAATTTGCTATGTTTCATAAGCTGCATTTGGGGTCACTGGGTCCAGTTCTTCTGTCCAATACCACAAAAGACACACTTCTCACAGATATCTGCTTTAAAGGTGAAATTACATAATTGAGCTCAAAGAGAGAATGGTGGCTAAAACACTAAAGCAGCTGCTAAATGGTGGTCTCAAAATGACAATGTTGGTTTTTTCATATTTTAGAAAAGTAATTTCTGACTCTGCTTTTTGTGTGATGTCCATAGGGCAAATACATTAACTTCTGACAGTGCACCATGTGGGAGTTTGCAAGCATTCTGAGTGTACAGCTGGACATGCCAAAGTGACTCTGGGCAGCATCTTGGAGGGGGAACTTATAAAAAAAAAAGTAGTAAGTTGTCGAAATAGTCCCTGGCTTATGAGAATATTCTTTAAAACCATATTAAAGTGATACAATGATATGCTATTGGACATATTTTCTTGTTTTCTGATGTCATCTTGAAATTTCTCAGGGGAAAAAAAGAGGCTGAGTGAGATGGCAAGACAGAGACAGGGCACCATGTGTTTTCACAGAGCAGCATCCATTATACATGAGCAGAATAGCAGTTGCTCAGCTGCAATCATGGTAGGCACGACTGCTTCTCTTACAAACTCATATTTCATTTATTCATTGAGTCTTTCATTCCGAGACCCTGAGCCTCCACTCATTTCTCTGCAAGTATAACTATGCACCTGAATACTTAGGGTGACTTCAGTAGGGGTTCCTCACATGTAGAAATTTAGCATGAGAATGGAGTGTTTACAGAACTGAGGACAAAAGCTGGAGGCAGATGAGCTGTGAAAATTGGCAACAGCATAGTAAAGTAAACATTTAAATGCAGAAACAGAAATGTGGACTACAGCATTCCTTTCATTCCCCTTTCGAAATTCCTGTCTTTCTTTACCTTTTTCATGCTGCAAACAGAATGTTGGATGAAAGTGTTAGTCCTGGTTCATGGATAGGGGGGAAAAATACTCCCATTGCTTGCAATGACACTTCATTAAGTTCTGGGTTTTTTTCTCCAGATAAATTGTGTATGTATTCAGAAAAGATTTTTTTTTCCTACAGAAGCAAGTTTGCCTACATGTATAGGAAATACTGAAGGTTTAATTGTTGTTTTGCATTCCTCTTCTCTCTCGTCACCAGTCAAAAACACAGAAGCCCAGCAAATCACACAGTACAAGTCACCTTGTACTGACAAGCAGCTGATCACAGGATGGATGCCATGTGCCACTGCATTCACCTTCCCTTCCCTGTGTTCATTCACATTAACAAACAATAAATACGTGAGCAAGATTGTCCTTACCTTAAGTTGTGGGATAGGTATTCATTAAAACAGAGATGGAGCATTCCTTCATGTCTTTGTTAAAACTTGAAGCCTCCAATACTGCAGATGCCCAGTATGCAGCATTTGGAAAGCTGGAATTTGCTTTATTGCACTACTCTGGGTTTTTTGTCCCGCACTGGAAGAATGGGAATCTCTGAAATCACCAGACATTTTTTAAAAAGCATTAAAAGCACCACTTTTACATTGTTTCTGTCAGCTTAATTGCTGTAACATGCATTTGGTTTCAGATCAATTTCTGTTAAGAGCAAATGCCACAAGAAAATTGATATACACGACAATTTATTTCCTTAGACATCTGTAAAATACTGCATACTTTTCTGATTGAGATGTCACATTTGGCTCACATTAGGACTGGAAGGCCAAGGTATAACAAGCACTGGTTCAGTTGTTCAATAATAATTTTTTCCATGCAATGAATCCTCCTTATCTTTCATTAACTGCCAATCAGGCCCTCCAGCTGCCACATGCCAAAATATACTCTTTGTTATTAGCATTAAAAATACTATTAAAAGTCAGACTGAGACATGAAGGAAAATACCCTTTCCTGGAAAAATCCATTTTTGCTTCTTCCTGCTGGAAAAACTATTTGAGTGTGCTCACTGTTCAAAGAGATGTGAAGTGCTATGAGACTTGGACTTGTCACACTAAAACTGAATACCCAAAAGGATGCTTTGCACAGTATAGAGCAAAATGAAGTGCTTAAGTTTATCCTATAGAAGCAGTTGAGAATTTGACACATTATATGTCTGCAAATCTCTTCACTACTTCAATAGACAAGCTTATTTAGCATAATTTAATAGGAACAATGGTGAAAGAAAGGTTTGCCTTCTAATTGTTTTCCAATAAGTGGAAGTTTGCAAGTGGTTTTAAGATTTGCAAGCTGCTTCCTTAACAGGTGAAGGAAGAGGAATCTGGATTCAAAGAACAAGAAGCAGACCATGTATGAAGACATTCTGAGCTCCCTTTCCTCCCCCTGCTGCAGGTATTTCTCTCTGCCCTGTATCAGACGCAGACATTGCCATCAGCAGTTAGGGACCTAAAAATAGCAGTAGTCTGCTCTGCAGTGTTGTGTTTGATGCAGGCCCAGCAGGAGGGAGATCTGGCTGAAACTGGAGTCCCTGAGACATTTGACCTGCAGCATCCCTTGGAGTGGGAAGCCAGAATCCTGCAGGAAGCACTGAGGCTGTAAGAGGTCATGCATGCTTCCTGGTGTCTAGGCTGTGCTGAAGTGCCCAGGTTTTCTACTCTGAGGTAAAAATGGTTAACTCTGCCCTAAAAATGTCCTGTGGAAGGCTGGTGAAGCTGGCACAGAGGTGCTTCTTTGTGGAAGGTTGTGAAGTCTCCCTCACTGGAGATATTCAAGAACCATTGGGATGCAATCCTGTGCCATGTGCTCTGAGATGACCCTGCTGGAGCAGGGAGGGTGGACCAGATCACCCCACTGTGGTCCATTCCAACCTTGCCCATTCTTGATTCCGTGAAAGGCAGCAAGGGTTAAGACTAAACCCTACAGAAGAGTCTGTGTTCACAGAGCAGCAAAGGAAACCTCACTTTAAACAAAAGCTTGAGACAACCATGCAAAATGGAAGTAAGGTTGAGTTAACCTGTTATTCTGGTCAATTCTGTCTCTCCAAAGTATAATAATTAAAATTGGCATTCCTGTGACTCTGGGACAAGATAATGACAAGTTACTTGGGACAGAAAATTTTGTTTTATTATATTAAAAAAATGAACTCTTTTTTTTTTTTTTTTTTTTAACACAGAGGGATTTTTGGGTGTCAAAAATAAGTTTGTGGTGATATTAGTAGAGGTTTTTGTTAAAGATTTCTCTGATAGTTATATTATCTGTGGTGAGTTCTGAGTTACGAAGAGGAGGGGTGGAGAGGGAGAAACTTACATTTGAGTGTCCCTTATAAATCTTAAATATGGCTCTCTTCATGCCGCTTTTCCTGTTTAACAAACTGCCTCATTTGTCAGAGCTCTGTGCTGAAAGTAGGAAAGGAAAATCATTAAACAAACACAGGAGAGGATCATAATCGATGACAACACACAAGATGAAAATTGCTGCCTGATTTTACACCTGAAATTTCTAGCTTCCTTTGAGTTAAGGAAACTTGTACAAAAATCCAACCATTTGAATGTTGTACACTATTTCATGGAAGCTCTGCACCCTGTCCACTTCCTTTGCATTAGACCTTTTAAAACTGGGAGGGATGGAGACATACAACTTTATAGAAAGGCTAGAAGAGGTTTTAAATCTGCCTTTATAGCCTTGGTCTTAATTAGTTATTTCCACAATGTGGCTCTTTGAGGAGTGCAGAGCAGCAATAGCAATGCCTTGTGCATCAGCAGTGATTCCAAGTGCCAAGACCAAGGATCAGTTTCTAAAGGTCTTTGCTGGGCAGCTGATTACACCATTAAAATGCTCATTGAGAAGAAGTGGCCTCTATGTCCTTCTTCACCTGAGAAGAGGCTGTAGCCAGGTGGGAATCGGCCTCTTCTCCCAGGCAACCAATGACAGGATGAGAGGAAAAGGCCTCAAGCTGTGCCAGAGGAGAATCAGGTTGGACATTTCTTCACTGAAAGTGTGGTTAATCATCAGAACTGCCCTGGAAGTGTTCAAGAAACATCTGGACATGACACTTAGTGCTATGGTTTAGCTGACAAGGTGGTGGTTTGTCAAAGATTGGACTTCATGACCTTAGAGGTCTTTTCAAAATATAATGATCCTATTAGTCTGTGATTATTGACAGAGTTTAGGTTAACCAGTTCAGTCAATGCTATAGGCATAATTTTTTGCCAAATAAATGCTACCCAAGGTATCAATAACAAAACTAGCTTTACATTTCAGAATCAAACAGTGAAAAATTCATGACAAAGCAGTGACTATTAAAAAAAGAGTGAAATGCATTCAGCAAGCATGAGCCAACAGTCAGGACTATTCTTTTTAATAGAGACAAATACCACATGCAAGAATGTATTAAGTAGCTTTAACACTTCGAAATGGATTCACTGAAGATGAGAAGTTGAGCTTGTTCTGAATTAAATAGTTAAGTATTTTTAAAAATGGAAAATAAATCTTGCAAAGAGATTCAAATGACATGCATATTTTTTTCCAGATCCAGGAAAAAACCCTTTGTATGTGTTGTATGTCAATGTTTGTTTAACGTAAAAAAAGAACTTTCTAGATGAAGTCACAAGAGTGAAACAATAAATCCACATTTAAACTGTGATAAATTGTGTTAAAAAGCAAAGCCACTTTCACTTGTGGAAAGTGATGTATTTTTATGTATTTAATGTATTTTTTTTTTGTTTGTTTAAACTTGAAGATTTTGAAACAAAAAGCAGTTAAGAAAAGCTCCAAGAAGTCTTCACAGAGACTAGTTTAACTTCAGCAAATAAGTCAAAACAGAAGAGATGACTCACTTGCTCATTTTCCCTTTACATGTGAGGTTTTCTGAGACTCTTGCTGTGCCTCCACCTTGTAGTTGAAAGGCTACTGGGACAGTGGGCATTCAGGGGCATCCTTCCTAATGAGCCACTGCTGTGTGTAGCACCAGATGCATCTTGTTTTGACACTTATGCCAAAGGAGAATAAATAGGTATCCCTAAATCACCCCTCACTGTGGAATTCACACGAGTTCAACAGATGATGGAGTGGGAAGCAGCCACTGCCTTTCCATACAGAACTGCTCTGGTACTTTCTGGTTTTTGGAGCTCTCTGTCAGGGACTCACTTGTTCTTCTTCCATCTTAAGAATTTAGAAAGGGCTGCAATCATAAGATTTTCAAGCACTTCACAACCTTTGGTTGTCACAAAACCCATCTAGCAGATGACAAATGGAGGAATGGTGGGATAAGGGTCTTGCCCACCATCACAGCAGGTTGTGGTGACCAGAGCAATTGAGCCTGCCCCTCTTGAACACCTGGCAGTGATTTAAAATGTGTCATTCCTGCATGTAACCACATGTGCATGCAGTTCCTGTGAAAAAGGGGAAAAGATTTTCTCAGCTCCATCGGAAATAAAAGGTTCACTCTTGGTTCTTTTCACTGTCTTTAGGAAAAGGGTGTGCTCCTCAGCACTGAATAAAACCAAAAGATAACCCCAGCGGAATCTTATAATGAATAGTGGTAATAAATTAATACCAGTAAATCGGTGGCAATGCAGGCAGATGAACACAATATAATTCCCAATGTAGCATCTGAAATGAATATCATGTGGATTATTCAGTGATTAGTTGTGAAAAAACATAGATTTTTGTAGTATTGCTTTTCTTGGGGACTAATAAACAGGAAAAAAAGGTTTGCTCAATTTGATGCCACCACTCAGCCAAGTGTTCTAGAAAATGTAATGGAAATTGGAAGCTTCAACTTAATTTACAAAGTCACAAGCTGGAGTGTTTCAGAAAGCAACAGTGGATTTGGAAATGAACAGACAGTGTCGCTTTACAGGTGTATTAGCTGGGTTAAATATGTGCAGCAATATGTATAGTGCTTCTCTTTTTAGGAGGTTTGGTCAAAATCGAATCCACACCACAAAGACTGAATTTCATTCTGATTAACACCAATTTCAAGCAATATTGAACACATTTTCCCCAATATATAACAGGGCAAAAGGGTAAGAGAAAGCTTCATTTTATGTAATGAGAATATGCAACAATTTTTAACAGACTTCACTTATTATGTTGACAATATTGGTGAAAGTGAGGAGTCTTAATTAATGAGGTTTGTGTAGACATTAAGGGGCAAATCCTGAAGCCCTTTAGGCTGTTTCATATTCATAGACTCCAATAAGGTTGTGTCAGGGTAATTGAAAGAATGCTTGGCCTTAGGATCTTAAACTGTGGTGCAAAGCATATTCAGGGAGAACTAAGGATATTTTTTCTCCTTAATTCCCAAAGCAGTAATATTTTCTGTTATGGAAGTCAGCCTTGGTTTTTAGGATATGTTACTGAACTTTAAAATGTTGGATACTATATGTTAAATATTGTAAGAATTAAAAAATATATGTATTTAAATTTAGTGTTTTTAAGATAGCAAATGACTTAGAAGGTGTATAATCAGTGTAGGTTTATTCTTAAAGTGTAAGAAAAAACCTGCAATACACTCTTCAGTAATGCTTCCATCTTTCTCACTTTGGCTCTGGGCATCAGTTAGAGACTGCAGGTGTGTGCACATATTCATATACCCATGTGCACGTATGAACACACAGACAGAACTCTGAATGTCCTTAAATTTTTCATTTAATTTTACTACAAATAAGTAAAGGCACAGGGAATAGTTCCTTGACCTGTTTGCTACACCTTCACCCATTTGTGGGACATAAAGAAAAAAACTTCTGCTGTATGAGAGTCCTTTAAACTGGCCCTGCAGCTATTCAGGTTAGTAGAAATCAGTCCTCAGCTTTCACATGTTCATGCTCACAGGTCCTTAAATGTCACATCTAGCACAAACAAAGTTTATAAATCTTAAGAAAAAAAAATTAAAAAGGAAATATGAACTGTAATAAAATGCAGTAAAGCACTGTGTGTTGCTATATTATCAGTGGTATGTTCTTTTCTTTGGTCACTGTGTTCTGTTAGGGTTTTCTTTCATTTGCACATGCTTTATAGCAGGCTGTAACTACAGTAAGACTATAACAGGATTATCAAATGAATTGTCTTCCACTTTTTTCCAGCTAGAAATTCTGCCAAAATATTATATGGTCAAGATCTATCTGGACTGGGAACAAAAATCCCATCTAACCCAGCTTCCAGAAGAAAATCACGAGTCATTAAGCTTGTGAAGAATTCTTCTTAGAATTTAAAAAATCCTGAAGTCTTGCATGGTGAAAAGCTAGTGAGTATCACATGGACAATAACAAAGTAAAATCAGTTCTCTGTATGACACCTATTTAGGTCGTGAAGTTAATCTGATGCAGTTTCTAATCTTGTCTCCCAAAACAGAATAAATTTAAATACTAAACTTTCCTTCAATGGTCCTGAAATAAGTGAGTAAATTGTTGTACAAGGATACACTGAAACTGGTCTTTTTGGCTAATGTCTCTTCTGTTAGGTTTTTTGCTTGAGGGTTTTTGTTTGTTTGTTTGTTTGTTTGTTTTTCTTTTAGTTTGAACTTAAAAGAAGTAAAGAAGACAGTAGAAAGGGTTTCACAGAATTTATATCCTTTCCTTTGGGAATCATATCTCAGATTAATGGCAAGATAAGATACTACTTGATTAATCATTTTAAAAATGGTCTTTGCCTTTATGGGAGGAGGGATAAATAGTGGCAGAAACTTAATAATAGCGAATTTTAAAAGCTACAGTAGTCAGGAGTTGGGAATATTAACTGGGTTTGTGTAACCACTTGTACAGGTCATTTGAGCAGTGCATCCTGCCACCTTATATAAAATCATTACAAATTAGTGGAGGAGTTAGACAAAAAGCTCTGAAGAGAATAATATCAATTATATTATTTTGCAATTATACAAATTTATGGATGTAGCTCCAAGGACTTGCCAACAATAACTAACTCTTCTCCTAGAACTGCAACATTAGTACACCTATTAGCCTGATTTGTCTGTAAAAACAGACAAAGGGAATAAATAATCTTATCTGTCACTCCCACAGGCTGGGGAGGAAGGAAAGAAAGTGCGGGTTTGTTTTGAGGTTTTTTTGTTTGTTTGTTTTGTGTTGTTTTGTTGGTTTTTGTTTGTTTGGTTAGTTTTTAAAATTTGTTTGTTTTCTTCAACACTCATTAATTTGATTCTGTTTGGACCAAAATATTTTAAGTGAGATGAACCAGCCCACTAAAGTTAGCAATACCCAGCTCTGCAGCTGAAGACAGCATGGGCACTTTAAAAACGTACAAATGCCTTGCTTTACAACTTCAGTCAACCTCTGAAGTGCATCATTGCTTCCAATGTTATGCTCTCCACTTGTTATGATTCCCTAATATAGCTTATACTCGCAGTAGCCCCTAACAATTTGCACAAGGTCAGTCAACAAGTCAGTTGAAGAGGTGGAAAAATCAGTGCTTTTTATTTCTTCTCCCCTTCTTCCACCAGCTATTGGACTATCATAAAACACAGACCATTCCAGGCTTTTTGTGGGGGAGGGGGAACATGACAGCTTCCTTTTCAGACATCAGAAAATACTTTAAAGAACTGGTTTCTCTAGCAACAGGAACAGGGAAAAAAAAAGAAGCTATCATAAGTTTTTTCCCACCTACTCATTTTTTTTAATGTGACAAAGCAGATGGCTTGGATAATGCAGGTATGACAGATTCTGATTTATTGACTGTAGATAGAAATATAAATACAGAAGCGTATGCACTCTGCTGTGCTCTGTAACACAATAACACTTAATGACTTCAGACTTCATACTTCTTTTAGGTTCTACTCATGTGTATCGACAAACACCATTATTTATTGTCAGGGCACGTTGATGGTAGAGCTAACTGTGTGTGGAAATCAAACGCTGGCCAGCCAAGTGCTTCCCGCACTCTCTACCTTCTCTGACAGCAGTGCTGGCTCCATGAATTCCCAATTTACCTCTTTGACAGCCGTACATTTTATTGACCTGGCCAAATACTTTCTCTTAAGGTGTTGTAAATCGGCCAGTGCCAATGATATATAATGTCAGAGTACTCAACCTTTTGCCTTTGCCAAGAAAATTAAAAATGTCTTAATGATCTCTTTTTAGTGATGATAGGAAGGAGATTATTCTTTTTATGACTGTACCTGGCCCATGGCTATTCCCTGTATTTCTTCTGCTGCCACAGCTCTGAGTGTTAGTGGAAAGAAAACAAGATGTTGTCTTCAATAAAATGCTGAGGACCACATGCCCCCTTTCTTCTGAAGCTGCTGACACTGGTGGAGTACAGATGATGTCTGCTCTATGGTAACTTTGTCAGTGCTTCCAAATTGCAGGAACAGCCTCAGTGTTCTGTGCTTGATTTTCAGTCGCTGCACTCAGTACATTGCAGAGCATGTGCCGAGGTCAAATCGAAGCATTGATGGTGTCAGGATCTGAGCTGTTCTCAGGATTAAGTGTCCACCATTTGTGGTTCATGTGTTTGCAAGCAAAGAGTTCCAGCACCATTACCAGGCAGTTTTCGATACAGCAGTGCCACCAGTCTCTCTGCAGCAGACCTACTGGGAGAGTAGTAGTGGAAAGGGAAAGAACCAAAAGGAATATGAAGCCATTTTTGTGGCTCCGTTTCAGTGAGGGCAGTACCATCTCCAGGCTTTCCAGACTTCAGCTGGGTTGCTGGGAGGGCTGGGCTGCAGTTGCTGGGTGGCTGATCATGGCTGGTGACAACGGGCACTTTCTTAGGAAGCTGTGAAAGGTCCCACAGGCCTGCTGAGTCAGCATTCCAGCTTTTCCATGCCAGGCAGGAACACTTGGACACTGTCACCTGAAAGTCATCACTCAGCAGCTATTTTAGAATTAATAGATGGTTTATCTGGGCAATTGAGATAAATGTGTATTTCCAACCTTTTGCTGTCCTGGGAAGGCTGTTGGAGACTGATGCATGGAGCTTTCTCCCTTGCCCTTGCCCTTGGCCATGCAGTGCAGCCCATCCCGGCCCATCCTCTTTGTCTCTTCTCAGAAAAGGCTGCTCAATTTATAAGCAGATTGTTCCTATGTCCAGTGCACCACCCTGGTAGATTTTTCAACTTTCATCATGTTCAACACTATAGGAACTTGCAAACTTTATCTGTCTAATGAAAAATACTGTTTTTGTTCCAAAATGACTGCAATGAACCTCAAGGTAGCTAAAAAAAATTTGCAGGATTGCAGAAAAAAAAAAAATTCTCTTGATGGGTGAAAACTTTTGCTGAACATATTAGATAGAGAGAAATGAACTTTGACTAAAGTCAGAGCAGCTGCAGAAACTCTGGTGCTTTGGGGAGATCAAAGAGCAGGTGGTGAAGTTCTCTGACAGGGTGGAGATTGCTGAGCAAGGTCAGCCTCAGATGATAGCTGCACAGCGTGCACAGCACTCCATCTGCCAAAGAAATGGAGAGGGTCTCCCAGAGGACTGGCAAATGGGTCTTTTAGGGTCCTGACAACAGCCAAGAACACATAAGGGGGTTTGTTAAGTGTGTGCCAGTGGGATTCCATGGAGGCTTCTGGGCTGTAGACCTTTGAGAGCCAGGCTAGAGAGTGTGAGAAAGGTGGAAGTGAGCTTAGGGAAGGACTGGAGAAGGTTCCTTTTCAGTGCCGTGCATTTGCAGAAGACTTGCTCTGGAATGGCTGCTAAATAAGAGATACCTTCTAATGGGGTGAACGGAGATAATTCTTAAATATTTACTGTGACATTAGGTGTAGTATGTGTTTTATGTTTTGTGTAGCTTTTCATGCATTTTTAACAGAAAATCTAAAAAATAAACTAATGAAATATTTCATACTATCATTTAAACATATGATGTGTCTCCTCATGGAGTATACTATACTTTTTAGTCCTAATATAACTTTTCCTGATGAATTTTAAAGACAGAGGCAATGTTTCAAGGGGTATAGTTTCTTATTAAAAATACCAAAGCTTAAAAATTGTTGAAGTCTTTTTCTGAAGTTCTGAAGTCCTGAAGTTTTTCACTATGTCAAGCTTGTCTGGGGAATATTTAGAAAATATATTTCCACTGGGTAAAGCTATTTTTTTAACTAAAGTTCTAACTCAGTGGTGTAATGAATAAGATGTTAGAAGCAGCATTAAGGCTAAAGTAAATTAAGACAACAGTGAAATAATTTGAAATTATAATGTCAAACTCTTGTGCTTTAGAGTATTTTGTTAGAAATACATGTCATTTTTTGCCCTGAAGCTTTCAACACTATGGTTTTTAAAAATGTAAGTCTAATTATCCTTTAGAAAGCTTGAGAGTTATAATAGTGGGACAGCAACCTGGCTGGAGCAAGAAAAGGGGCTCTCAGAAATAATTTTTAATTTCCAGTGGAAGAGCTGTGCCTGCAACACTGAAGATAGAGCAACACAAAAGTTGTGTGTTTTTTCCAGTCCTTCATCCCTCTTCTCTGTGCCCTGCTCTCTCCACTGTAATTTCAAGCTGCCATTCTCAGGAGCAATGAGAACCCATAAAGATGATAAATTATTTTTTTTATGTTGCCTCGTGTGTTTCTTGACACCACATCACTCAATGCACTGCTGCAGTATCTTGCCTAGGGTTATTGGTTTGAATGGTGTGACAATATTCTGTGAGTCCCTCAAGACATGCTGGGTTTGGGCTCCCCACTGCCCTCCCTTTCTTTTTTGGGGTGTGTGCAGAGTGTGGGTGGCATGGCAGCTCTGTGCTGGAATGCTAACACCCTCATGGGGCACTTTGAGCTCAGTTTCCATTTTCTTTTATCCCTGCAGACATGAACAAAGTTCTCAACTTGAAAGTCTGACAGTATATCGTATTTCTGACTTACTGATGTGATGCAACCTATTTATGTCCTAATGGCATTCAGCCAACTTCTGTGTCCAAAAAGACAAATAAAAATTGTATGGAAATCCTATGCTTAGTACTTGAAAAGGCAACTGTAAAATATGCCATGTATGTGAAGGTGGGATGCTTTTAAAGGCAATTAATAAAATGACATGCAAGCTGTGGTGTCCAGAAAAGGCAAAACTATGAGATAGATAGTAGCCGAGATGTATCTGGCCTTCATCAAATTTAACATTCTTCCCCCAACACATTTTCGTGATAAGGTTTTCTAATGTGAATGTGTGTGCAAAGGCTGAGGTAGTCACAGGGCTGGGTTCAAAGGGAAGGATTGCAGGGTGGGCTGGGAGCTGCGATGGTTTCTGGTGGAGGGCTGAGAATGTTCAAATACACACACGGAACCTGATGTGGGACAGAGTCACCCACTGTGGACAATATTCCTGCCAGATGGAAACGTGTGTGAAACTCAGAAATAGCAGTTCCTCAGATGCAACGATACCTCACATGCACTTAGAAATAAATAAAGCTGAGGGAAAGCCACAACCTACAGTACCTTCTTTTTTTTAAATAAATGCTGTGACTTAAATGAACAGAGTTCAGATGAGCAGTTCTCCTCTGCAAACTGCTGGTGCTGGTATCTACAGAACTGGAAGCCCAAGCTTTCCAGAAGCTGGGTGTCCATGGCAATGTCTGGTCTTCCCACTTGTCTTGTGTCTGCCTTGGCTTTTGCACTGCTTTAAGGTTTTACTTCTTCCTTTCTGTTTGTAGAGGTCCTGAACTGCCACCAGTTCTGGAGGCTGAAGCTATGTCTGCCTTTCCTTACTGCTGCGGGACTAAATTCTGGTCAATCCCTTGTAATACTTATGTAATCGTAGAATCATAGAATGGTTTGGGTTGAAAGAGATTTAATGGTCATCAGGTTCCAAAAACCCTGCCATAGGCATGGAACCTGCCAATAGACAAGGTTGCTTCATCCAGCCTGGCCTTGAACACTTTCAGGGATGGGGCATCC
Source organism: Daphoenositta chrysoptera (assembly GCA_013397915.1). Classification (NCBI taxonomy): domain Eukaryota; kingdom Metazoa; phylum Chordata; class Aves; order Passeriformes; genus Daphoenositta; species Daphoenositta chrysoptera. The sequence goes on from VZRO01002612.1 coordinate 1,221,981, forward strand.
ACCACTGCTCTGGGCATCCTGTTGCAGTGACTCACATGTGAGGGTGGTGATATTGACATTTGATCTAATAATTCCTTGTGATCCTGGAGCTTCCTGGAAAGGACACCTGAAACTTTTTTCCTGCACTGGCATTGTAAACTTGATTTGTAGTTTTGATGTCAAGCAGCTAGTCCAGTAGTGAAGGCTTTCAAAAATGTCCTTGTGATAACAGTATATCCCCAGGAATCTCTGAACCTTTATTTCTTCTCCCCTTACTCTGCAGAAGACATCAGTCAGGCTGCCTGCAGTTTGCAGATGCTGAGTGCAGGAGCAGGTGACAATGCAGGGAGTGACAAAAGCTCTGTGCCAGCACTAAAACTGTGAGGAAGTGTAACGGGTTGGGTTNTTGCCAGCACTAAAACCGTGAGGAAGCCTTGGGGTGGCACACGGGTGTTGAAGCAGCAGGGTAGGTCAGCCAGGCAGGGGGCTTTCCCTTGTGTGTCAGACAGAGCACCACATGTATAATGGAGAAATGAAATTCCACTGTCCAAGGGGAATTTTAGAAAACCACACTGGAAATGGTGCAAACGTGACATTCTGAGATTCAGGAAAACATTCTCCTAATCTCTGAATTTCGTTGCTTATGCACATTTCTTATTTCAGAACAATAAATAATCTGGGCCTGATTTTTAATATGTAACAAAACCCTCCAATCAGTCATAAAGTATGCACACACACACACACACACGAAATGCAGCAATAGTTTCTTTTCTGATGAGAAAATCCAAATTGCATAAACTTTCAAATGTAAAGTGAAAAATAAAGTATATGCTAAAATATTTAAAAAGGGACAAAAAAATACCTCCTGCATCATGGGAGGAAAACTGTACAGATTAATATTTTCCTTCTGTTCACTTCTCCTTCAGAGAAATCTGCTTAAATGTATGTGAAAATATTATGTCAGACACTCTAAGAAAACAAACAAAAAACTCCTTGTATATAAAAAATTTCCCACGAGAGAGAAATCAACTTATCTTCCAAGTAACACATGTGATTTCATTACACCTGTATGAATTAGAAGGGTTTATTCAGATATTATAGTTTGCAGTTATGATAATAATGCTGTCTAATTGTGTTTTGAAGAGCTTTTAAAAAGTTGGAAAGAGGAGGAAACCACTTTAAGACCTCTTCTATTTGAAAACTAATTGTTTTTATAAAATGCAATTTACATTAACTGCTACCACATCTGTCATTGGCGCTTGTTTTTTTTAAAGTATATATTAAATCTTTTCTCTTCCCTGCTGCAGCATGAAATGGCCACAAACACAGCCTGGGGAATTGACTGACTAATTATATAGTGAAAGCAGTAAAATAGAGTATGGATAAAATATTATCAAATGAACAGGGATAGCAGCTTCAAAGATGGGGCTATTTTTATTTAAGCTATATTACATTTGATTTTCTTTCTGAACTGTGCAAAGTACAATATGTTCAGACAGAATGTCACTCTAAAGCAGACAATAGCCTTTTAATAATTCAGTCTCTATCAGAAAAACTCAAGATCAAACTTGACCCTTTTTCTCACTTTAGAGATGTATTTCATAGACTCCTCACAGGCTTGTTAGCCAATCACCCCTCTTGGCTTTCTGAAAATAGTGCACTGTAGGAAAAGGATGGAGGGAGAATACATGACAGATAATGTTGGAAATATATTGTTTATTACACTTGAGACATACCTTTTTTTTTGCTTGACTTGCCAGTGAAATAAGGCTTATGCAACTGTGTCTGTAACTCTAAAATCCATTAGATAACTTCAGTTGCATCTAAATGGGAACAAGGGGTTCCTACTATTTTTATATATATACAAAACTATGAAGTGGAGTAGAGGAAAAAGAACAAATTCCAATGAGGGAGGACATCGGTTTAGGACCAAGAATAGTGTTTTCTGGCTACTGTGCCAGTCACTTGACAACACGCTCATGCTGACCTGCCAGCTGATGTGTGCGGATTGCGGTATAGGATGTGGTGTGGGCTGCATTTCAGCCACTCAGGGAAAAAGAAACAGAGAGAGTGAGAAACAGAGGGGGAGAGCAGTTAGAAGGGCACTGGAGGAGGATGTGTGAGGTCACAGAGCAGCACTCACCTGTATTAGAGCTGCTGCTCCAAGCACAATTTCCTTTTACTCCAAATTATGCTTTAAGGTGATGCTGTTATATTTATCTCCAGTGGTATTTCTTCCACTGCAAGCATATATGGTGAAAATCATTGCACTACCCATCTACAGTTTAGTGTTCTAATCAAATGATCTGGATCCCTTTATTTCAGTGAAGGTGGATAAGGACTGTCATTCCATGGGATCATTCATGATGTCTATTTAGGGGTGAAATAAATTGCCTTCTAAAGAAATCATTCTCCTCCTGATGATAGAGGTCATCTAAATGACTGGCTTAGACTTGACAGCTGACTTCAGGTAACATAATGGTGATATCAAATATTCTAGCTACTGATGAGCATCTTCTCACTCAATAAAACTGGAAATAGAAGGTCTCTACACTTGCAAGAAGTTAACCAAAAGACCTTTGCTTTCTGAAGGCCTTCCTTGAAGAAGCAAAAAGCCTCCTAGCTGTCTAGTGAATAGCTACAAGAAACATAATTGTGACAGATCTTCACATTTGATTTCTATACTGGTTTTACTGCCAAAAATTTCAGTGTGGGAGAGTAGTTATATTAGGAGATTGGCTTGAAATCAAACAGCCAGTCTTGTAAGTGGAAGGAGTATTCTCTCCACACATTTCCCTCTTTTCCATAGAGGGGATGAACAGTGAGATGATGAAGTTTGCTGTTAATAAAAAAGTGTCATCACAGTCTCAAGATACATCAAATGTGATGATGATTCAGAGAGTAACAGAAAGATAATAGCATGCAATGAAGTGCACATATACTCTACTGATCAGTGAAATGACATAAAATTTAATGTCTGCGTGTGTAAAAGAAATTATATTTGTTGAGCAAACCAAAACCAGGCCCTGTCCATACCTGAATCAGGGGAGTCCTAGAAGAAGGGCTTGGGAAAAGACAACGGCAAAGGGAATATGACAGGTAGGAAGAGGTTTGATGAACAGAGGGTTAATTTGCTCTTTTTCAAAGAAGAAGAACTATGATGTCTCTTGAGACAACTAAAGGAAACAGGTTTTTAAGTGACCAGATGAAATGATGCCATGTAACTCTTCCATGGGACCTGCAGAGGTCAAAACCACTCTCAGGTTACAGCAATTGTTAAAAATAGCAGGCACAACATAGTCCCTTAAACACTGACTGCTGCACGCTGAGGGGCTGGATCCTCACTGGGCTCTCTTGTGTGTAGCAGACTTTTCCTGGTCACTCACTGCTGCTGCTGCCAGGGACAGGTCCCCAGGCTGGGTGACACCGTGGCTTATCTGCTGCAGCCATTCCTGTGCCCTGTACATCCATGCAGCCAGAGCTATCCCACAGCCACGGCATCAGCTGCCCAGAACCGTTCCAAGCAACCCAACAGACACATGTCATCACTCTTCAACATTTATTATTGTAGTCTGTGTCAGATTTTCCCATCTGAGTACGCGAGTTACTGAAGGTGAATGCAGCACTGCCTGAGGAAGCAAACAAACAAACCTGAGCATTTGAAAAATCTGCAGGTTAAATAGATTCAGGAACACTTTAGCTTTCACCTTCACAAGCCAAGAAACTGATTTTTATGGATAATAAACTTAGTAGGAGAGTTGGTGTTTATATGGGAACATATCCTTGCAAATGTTAGAAATGACAAATCTATTTTGACGTTTACATTTTGAGCTTTTAATCAGTAGCTATTTTCCTCTTTTTAAAAAAATTTTAACACTGAATTTTCAGATTCACTTCCCAGTGCAAAATGATAAGAGAAAGACGTATGATCGATATGACATTTTCTTAATTGTGAAATTGTTTGGTTACACCTGGTGATCACATAATGTTCCTGTTATTAGACATCAAATTGCTACTTTTGCATCTAAAAATGTCTAAGCATGGTACAGTTTCTAATTTCTTTCCAAAGTTATATATTGTAAGCAGAATAATGTGAAAGGGATGAAGGGATTGATTGAGCTCCTAAAAGAGATTGGCTGTGTGCACCTTTGTGGCTGTATCAAAAAAGGACCTAGTACCCACAGCCAAAGATTAGGTAAATGAAGCACACGCTGATTTTAAGGGCTTTAGGGTAGATAAGAGTATTGAGGCAATCACAGACCTAAAGAAACCTAGATTATGTGTTGGAGATTCCCAATTAAGAGATGGGGTGAATGTTCCTTCTCTTGAGAATAAGAGTACATTGCAGAAGATCACATTATTCCTTCCCTTATTGGATTTTCTCCAGGTACCAGCATGGCTCATGGGTCTCTAAACAGCCAGGACTGGTCTGATTCCTTTACTTTCACAAGTTCCTCATGTCCTCGCAGTAGGGTATTTTTTGTATGTATGTTAAATTTCAGGAAGAAGGATATAAATACAACTTGATACATGTCATATGTATTCACAATAACAAGAAGATGTGCATTTAAAGAGTGGATGTGAATATGTGAGTTTGGTTCTAATAATTATACCTGCACCTATGATGGAGAAGTTGTAATAATAGAGTAGAGCTTTCCATCCTGTTTTTGAAGTAAAATAGACAGCAGGTTGACATAAAGCTTGTAAATTCTTGGGAAATATTTTTTGCATATATTGTCCAAGCAACAGTGACAGTGTTCTGGTAAACATACTCCTGCTGTTTAATGTGAATTTCTGCCTGGGTTCACTACAAATTTTCAGAAATGACAGGAAAGAACTTGTTTTTCTTGGTATTGCTGAAATATGTAAGCGGCTACACTGAAGAGAGTATTATTTTACTCATCTGTACTAGGCAGGTTTAGAGTGGTTTCTGTATAATTTAGTTCTTAACAGCTCCATGAGTGGCAGCGGTGTGAAGCTGTAACAGCCTTTCAGCTCTTTTTTTTTGCACTGCAGTGAAGCATCTCTGCCTTTTGTTATGCAATTTTAAAATGTATTTAGTGACTTGGGACTACAGGCATATAATGTATCTGAAACTCTTCAGGCACTCAAAAGTGAAGGGTGCACATTCAGATGCTGGCCTCAGCCTCAGCCTCAGCCTCAGCCACAGCCTCCCTTGGGGTGAGCTGGTTCCTCCTGGGTGTTCGTGCAGTGTCTGAGAGGGTGAGGCCACACCCCGAGATGGGATCCCTTAGCAGAGGGCTCATGTAGGTATTGACAGATAAATATTTTCAAGGGATGCTGCAGCCTCACTGGATTCTGTTCCCAGCCTTTTACATTTTCTCCTGTCACTTAACAGCAAGACTGCATCTTGGGGGTCAGTGTATTTTAACCAGATACTTTAAAATTAGACTGCTAAAGCCATGCTTCAGTTTGGAAGTCTACATTGCATTTCTGAGATGCTTGGATGTTTTTGAAAATTTTCAGTGCCTATTCTGTGATGAGCTGTAACCTGACAAAAGTATCTCATGAAACTGTAATATTATTCTTTAATGTTCTTCACAAAATTCAGTGCCTCTCTTCCTTGCACTTTAAATTCCTACCATTTTTATTTGATTTCTAATAAAAAAGCCCATTAGTAATAATGGTGTCTTGAAACATTCAGCTTCAGATTTCACCCAGCTACAATCTGGCATTGTTAGGCATTTTGAGCACTGCTGAGTAATAGGCAAAGTGCATTTCTCAGTGTCAAATGTCTCATCTGATAGGGCTCACAAGAGAGGGAACAGGAATGAGTGAAATTATTTTAATTCAATTACTCTTAAGGACAGAATCAATACAAATATCCTTTTTGCTGAGACAACAAGGTAGAGTGAGCGACCCTCCCCCTCCCCAATCTTTGCTGCAGTTTTGAGCTCTTTTTAATCTGTTTGTGTGACCGAAAGAGCGAGATGTGTCACTTTTGACTGGGAGCATTAAGCCATGAAAGTGACTTGAAAAACAAGGCATCTATGCTTCTGCCAATGTAAAACAGAGATCTGTTTTAGCTGACTTTAAAGCTTGCAGCCTAGTCTATAGTAGTAAATACCCCTGGGGACTTGGAAAGTTCAGAAATTTGCTACAATCAAAAAAGAGGAAAAGGATTGAAAAAAACCCTAGGTAACTTTGCTTGCAGAAATCAGGGAGAAAACCTTATCCCCAATAAAACCAGTGACTCCTGTGGAGTTAGGCCTTCATCCTTCACACTCCTTGTGGGAAACATGCCCAGGGGCAGCTCTCCAGGGCTTTTTCAGGCACTCTCCTTTGGGCATCTTGAGCAGTCTGAGCCTGTGCTCTGGGCTGGTTTCAGGCACATTCACTGTTCTCACAAGGGAACAAAAAACCCCATAAATACTCTGTTGGAAAACCCCAGGTAGTATTTTCATATATAAACACAGAATGCTGTGTACTTTCGTAAAGGGGTTTTTTTTTGCATTTTTATAAATAAAAGGGAAATGCTCTCAGACTCCGTTCTCAAAGGATGTAAATGTACATCTCTTCAGATCAGCTGTCATCTCTCAGCTGTATATGCCATGTCATGCTTCTGACAACAGTCATATCAACACGGCAAGATACTGGTGTGACACATGGTAGAGCAATGTGTCAACAGGGGAGTCTGAGCAAATGTCTCTGGAAATATTTCATACTTCGTGGACGTACAAAAAAAGAGAAAGATGTAGAATAAAGTCATTTATGTCCAGATAGATTGTTGTTTAAATAATGGGCTTCATCTGGGTAGACGAATTCAGCTCAGGTGAGTACTTATGTCTGTGATGTAAAGAAGTAAGCAGCTGCCTTAGGATACAGGCCCATCTGGATAGAGACTCAAGGAATGAGCCAGGCTAGGGTAGTCAGTGTGCCACCCCATCACAGACATTCAATTAAAACCCTAATGGCAGGGCTGCAATTAGTGCTGGGCTGGGGGAAGCCTGAGCCCTTGTGACTGATCTAATGTCATCCATTTGAAAATCAACCACATAAACCCACAATATTTTTTAGTTCTGTAGATTACCTCAAAATCTGAACTCTCATATCCTTTCTTATTTACTTATTCAAACATCTTTGCTAACCATATATTTAATTTTGTTAGGGTTGATGTGGATTGCAGGAGACAGAGTCTTTAGATAAATGAATCAAAGGAAATGGGTGGATGCTTATTCAGGTAGGCAGTGTCTGATGGCAGTCAGGCAATGTCTGCAGCTCCTTGATTTTCCAACTTTTCATTCAAGTTGTGGTGAGACTAATGATACTAATTTTATAATTGAAGTGAGTTTGCTCCTATCATCATTTGTATAAGTGGCTTGCCGTCTATAGTGGTAATTAGTGTTTTCTTCTTTTTTGATTTGATGTTTATTTTGGTCTTAGATCTATTTTCACATCATCACTCCAGTGCACTATTCATATGTTTGAAGTAACTGCCTTTTTAGCTCTCTACTCAGATTGCTTCCCATGCATCAGTGTCAAATGTGCTTAAAGAGCAGTACATGCAGCGTGACAGCAGATTACTGATTGCAGTGTCCTTTGTGAAAGCAGCAAATCCTTCTGACCCCACTAACCCCCCTCTGCAACCCCATGATTTAGTCTTTGACCTTTCAGTACTTGCCTTCATCTCCCCAAAAAGCAAACCCGCCACCAAAACTGCTGATGGTGTATGATACAGTTCTCTAAATCCTGTATATCTCACAGGGTTAGCTTGAAATTGCTTGGTATTTAAAATTACCCCTTATTTAACTTTATAAAATCAGCAGGGAGGTTTATAAACTGAATAATAGCAAAATGATTCCTATAGCACTACTGACCACAGAACGCATACCTGAAAAAACTCTTCATGTGTTTATATAGAGGTGGAAAAAGTATTGGTCCCTTTGAAAATTAAAGCTCATGCCCTGGTGATGGTAGTTCTGTCATCAATATTCTCTTTTTTTAGGGGGGAAAAGTATGAAAGAAAATCCAATGCAAGTGGACCTAACTCTTGAGTCTAAGGGAGAGGTACATGTGTACAGTCAGGGCAGTATGAGGCTCAAAGAGGTTTATTTCATATTTTGTCTGGTGGATACATTTGGAAATCGTTTATGAAGGATTACAGAGAATTGTAAGTGTCACTGTTGCCCTGGGGACGGCAGACAAACGACATAGACTTTGTTCAGGAAAGAATGGAATTATTTATTAATTTACAGACTCGTTTATATCTCTCTTAGTTCACTTGAATGGCGTAGGGCCATTGGTCATTGACCATCCACCTCTCAGACATGGTTGGTGAAACCCTACAACACCCATTTGAAAACATTCTCAGGCAGTATCAAAACACCTGCAAAATAGTTTACAAAAACTCTATATCTGTTTACGGGTAGCATCATGTGAAAGCAAGGACTTCCTCATGGACAAAATTCGAATGCTGGAAAATATCTCCACAACCAGCTATCAGTGTCCACATGTAAGGACTGTTGTAAAGTTATCTTCTTTGATAACTGCATTACTGCTAAATAAAATGTGAGAGTGATTTTCTCAGATTGCTTCTGAAACAGGCTGATAGCACCATTACAGCTGCACATGAGACATTTTCTACGGAATGAAAAACTAATTACAGTTTCAATACCAATATCTGATGAAATGGTAAGGGCTGAAGCCTGAAATTCCAAACTTCTTTATCAAGAATCAAAAAAGGTTTTAGAAACTTATCAAAAATTAAAAGGGGCTGTATATTTCCAGACTGGCAGAACCAGCACCACAGAACTGAAGAGTTTAAAGACAACAATACGAAAATATATATTGACTTCTTGCTAATATCCATTCCAAACCAGTGAAGGACAAACTAATTTGAGTGAACTCATGTTGATGTGTCATGTTAGGCAATGACATGAGACAGACTAGAATCTAATTCTGTGATGACATTGTAGCCTCCTGTCACAGCTGAAGATAACAATCATCTCATCTAAAAGTATTTGATGGGTCTGGTCCTGAATGGAGAAAATTGCTTGAGACGTTAAAATTGAACACACAAAGGGGCTGGCAGAACTGTGAAGGGAGACCTCATGACATCTTACAAGCTGAAAGACTCTTTATTCTCCAAATGTATGCTCTGTTGGTGGGAATTTGAACAAGTCCTCATAAGGCAGATTCTACATTTGCAGACACTTTGGGTTTGAAATGTCATCTTTCCTGTGATTATCTGCCAAGGACATATGAGCTTAGAATAACACACCATATCCACTGATCTGTATTCCCGATGGATCTGATTTGTTTGTTGAAAAGGATAAAAACTCCTCCAATACAGATATAAGAAAGGCTTTCCTTTATTGCCTCTGGGAGACAGACTGTAGTCTGCAATCATATTTCTTCAAAACAGGAGATATACATGTTTTTGACCTGAATAATTAGATGAATAAATTCTTGCAAACATAACTGTTACGCTATTCTCAAATTATTTTTTAAAGTTATGTAGAGATTTTTGTTTTAGTTCATAAATTGGTATGAAAGGCTTTGAAACAGAATGCAGGGAACTCATAGTCATATTGGTATGAACCTGGATCTGCTCCTAAACTATTAAAATATGCCTGGATTTTGCCCTTTGGGTTTTGGAAACTTCTTTATTTCTTTTTAAAGACAAAACCTGCACATGTTTTTGTTTTATCTCTGTCAGCCAACTTCAGGAGGTAAATATTCAGAATGGCATAGGTGGATTTAGATTATTGATTCTTTCTAGCTAAATTGTGAGGTTAAATTCCCTAGACAGTGAACTGCAAATATCCTCCTAAGACTTTTCCTCCCACTGCATAATTAGAATTTTCTAGAACTAGAAGTTTTCTCTGAGTTGGAGATCTCATACAAGTAATCAATAGAATGATTTCCAGCTCTGATGTCCTTCTCCTCTTCTTCCATTCATAGTGACACCCATCACAGAACAAGAAAGATTACACCACAGGTGTAATGAGAGTGAAATATCTAATGCTTATGACATCCTTCAAACAAACATCCACATGGCCAAATCTAGCTGCTGGGTACTGCCTGGGTTTCTGTTTTTATTTTAGCAGTCCTTGATCAATAGCAGGACAGTTGCCAATCTATTAGATTTAGTCAACTATTGTGGTTCAGACTTCAGTATTGTAAAACAATGTTTGGATGGGCCCTATTTACTGTCTCTGACAGAGAAGCAAAAAGCCCTCCTAGAGAGATAGGTGATACTTCAAGGTTTTTATCTGACATAGGGAAAGTACCAAGGCTAATTTTTATGCTGAAATATGTAAGATAAAACTCAATCATAGTAGATGGCAGTACAGCTTGCAAATCCAATATCTCCAACACCTCCCTGTGACTATCCATCATTCTTTCTGATTAACAGACTTGACAGTTGATATCAGCTAATATTAGAAGCTCATTCATCTATTAATAAGTTTTCTTCAATTGTATTTAATTGCAGAACATATTACACCAAAAGACAGTGTACAAACTCACAGGCTTATTTTAAAACAAACAACATTAAAATGTAGCAATTAAGTAGAAAGTTTTTTTCAACCACATCTCTCTGAATTTCTTTAAAGGGTTTGAAAACATTGCTGAGTTAAGTGTTACTAGCTATAAATATTCTATTTAAATCACATTTAATGCTAAGCAAAAAATTCAGCTGAACTTCAGAAAGCATCCAGAAATCTTGTAAACTCCAGGATAAGGTAGCCTCTCTGGCACAGGCTAAGTCTGCACTTTTCAAGTTGCCTGTATTTCCTCTCCCAAAGCATGTAGGCATCTGCACCTCTTCTGCATGAATTTGTCCTCCAGGAAAGGAACATTTGGGGATGAATTGTGGACCAGATGAAGGAGGCAGCAAAGGCAGAAGTGGTCTAATGGGACAGGGATGGGAGCAGCACACAGAACCAGCACAGAAGGGTTCTGCTGGGTCCTGGGAACCTTTGAGAAATTATGGATGCACGGGAGCACAGAACAATTTAGGTTGGAAGGGACCTCTAAAGATAATCTACTCCATCCTCTCTGCTGTGGGCAGAGACAACATTCACTGGATCAGTTTGCTCAAAGCATCATCCAGCCTGACCTCGAACACTTCTGATAACGTGGCATCCACTGCTTCTCTGTTCCAGTGTCTTACTCCCCTATAGTCCCCAGGGTACCTGTGACCAGGGTGGCTACCTGTCCTGGGGACCTGCTAGGACGCAGCTGTAAATCCAGTGGAAACTAAAACTATAGAACAGTAAAGCCTTCTCATTGCTGTTCCTTCCTCCATCTCGCCCCTGTCAGAGATGTATTGTCTTGGGAATGCTATTTCCCTCTCCATTTCAAGGTAAACTTGTCAGTGTGCTTCTCCTAGACCTGGTCATGAACAAGAAAGGCTGGGTAGAAAGTATGCGGTCCTTAGAGAAGCACTGGGGAAAAGTAATATATTTGCTCATGGCAAATTTGCACAGGAGTTGGCTTTCTACCAACCCTAGTGCAGCTTTGATCATTCCTTTGAAAATAAAAATTGTAAATGTAAGAGGAATTTATATAGGCAGAATGTAATGACCTTAGATAGGAGCAAAATCCTGGCCTCAAGGAAGACAGTGGAAGCTTTGCCATTGATCTCAGTGGAGACAGGATTATACTTGCAGTTTTGTCAAGATTCTGGCATTAACATTATTGTTTTTAAAGTGTCATTGGATATTTAATTGCATCAAGTCTGAGAGCTTTTATTGTATGATTAAAAAAGAAGGAAAATATCATTAGGCTGAGGGTTCTGTCAAGGCTAAATAGTTATATTCAACACGTGCTTGAGAGGTAAATCCACTGGGAGAGTGATATTTAATAATGTTTAGAAGGTATTATCTTTCAGTAAATCTAGCTGCTACAGAATCCTTCAGCAAATCCTTGCAGCACTGTATCCAGAATAGTTTTGTTTCTACTGAGCATGAAAGTCTTAGATGCAGAGAGCCAAGTCGAAGAAGAGTATCTCAAATTTATTGACATATGATTGTATTTAAAGCCTGATCTGACAAACCACTTAACTATATTTTTAACCTCAAACATGCTAATTGTCTTTGCAATTTTATTCCTGGCTGAAAGGAATATTTAGTCAGTTTAAAATCCCTCCTGATTTCCAAGAATAATGGCCTCTTAGCATGCCATGTTTCATTAGAATGAAAGATATAAAGAAATGGAATGGAAGTGGGAAAAGAAAACTGGAGGACTTCAGCTCATAAAGTGAAAATATGATCAGAAAAGTGCTGGATCTGTACTATTCAATGGATAAAACACAATTAAAAAGTGACATGTAAACAGAGACGTACTTTTGTCCACTGTAAATATTTGTACATGTTTGGTAACTAAAATCACAAGGGGGGGATATAATTAGCCAGGACCATCTGGATAGTATGTCAGGAAGATCAAAAGGTTATTATTTTCTCTTTTTCCATCTCCTCACAGATTAAGTTCCAGTCACCTGCTTCTCACCACTTAACCCAACTCATTTCACTTCATCCTTCAAGGCTTTGATCTCGTTCTCCTAGTAAAGAAACAGAAAAGGTTTGCTTGGGAGCCTGACAATAGTATTCTTCACGTGGCCTTAACATTTGGTGTTCAATTTTATACAAAATCCTGATGCAGCACTTCGAGGTTTTCCAGTTTTGGGAAAAGCCACAAAGATTAGGCATCAAACCCGACATTTTGTCCTTTCTTCTTTTATAGGAAAATGTCCATTTTATACAAGTCATTGTCTGTCATAATATGGGTAGATAGAGAAAGGAGTTGTCTACAGTGGAGGCACCAGGAACAGCTTTTTTTTAAATCCTGCACAAAGATGTTGGTTTCTCTGCAGTTAGGGACAAGGACAATAAGGCACAATATAAATTTTTCCTATTGAAATCCTTAAATGTTGTTATTAGCTATCACGTTTTTGAACTCCTCTTATTCCTACACATCAAGGTGTTCTTTCTGACAGCATGTTTAACTCTAAGAAGCTGTGCATACAATCTCTTTATGTTGCTTTGAAAGTAATTACTGGGCATATAATGAATTCTCCTTTATGTCTCTAAGCAGATGGGTTCCTATTATCAGGTTTTCAGAACAAACTGATTGTGTAAAGGTGTTGTGTCACAACTAATTCCAGGAGTCAAGGAGGTAAATAACCTCATTTATTAATGATCAGGGAAAGTAAGAGAAATTCATTATCTCACACTTATTTTGTGTACCTGATTTTTGCCCTGCTAGAATGAAGGTGAGATTACATTGCTCTGAGAGCTGGTAGGGAAAGGATATGCAATTTAAAATTAGTTTATGCTTGGTTGTCAGTCTTCTTTGGAGCTCTCAGAAGCAACAGTTCAAGAACAGAAAAAATTTCAAATATTCGAAAGTCATCACTGACTTAGTTACCTAAGTTCTGACTACAAAACATATGTTAGCAATGTTTATGTCTGCTATGGTCCAAAGTTATGCCTGGTACAATTTAACTAATCTCAGTAGAATTGTAGTAGTGATGTGTGGCTTTTCTCCTGGGAATACTCCAGCAGTTTTGAGTATTAGTTGGCGTGTTGATTAGTGCTAGTTGATCAGTGGTTACACTGATAACTTAGATATTTACTGACTGAGTTGGGTAGCTCGGTGCAGAGATGACAGGTAGGAGAGAGGTAAGTGGCTTTGGCAGCCCTCTCTTCCAAACAAGAACCTTGGCTCCCAAGAAATGGCACAACTTGAGACAAGGCAATTTAAAGATCAATCTAGTTGAACTGATGCAATCTGCTAATGCATGTACATTTAAATTAGCTAATGACACAGGCAACATTAGAATCGATTTGAGTGTGTCTACATTAGGCTTAGCCTTGGTTCAAGATAGATCTAAGTTAAAATAAGATCAATTGTATTTATAAGCCTGCAGCTTTCTAGTGTGGACAAAGCCTGCCCCCACCCTGAAGCTGGCAGCACTCTAACAATCTCTAGGAAGACTCTTTCAGTTTATTTTAATTTTTTCTCCTCAGTAAGTTTGTTTGGTCTATTAAAGTACAACGTTGTGGTCAGTTGTGTGATCCAAGAGATCCTTTAAAAACAGAAGTCTAAAAGCAGGGTTCAAAAATCTTCATCCAGACTTTTAACTTGGTCTGACTTTCAACTTGGTCTGACTTTCAAATATGCCTCTCTGGGTGACCTCAGTAGGGCTGGGGGTGCTCAACACTTGTGAAAGACCCAAATAACTCTCAAAACAGACCATTTATTTACGGTTTTAGCTTTGCATTTAAGGGGCTATTCTGTGTTCTCTTTTTAGAGGTTTTGGAGGCAGGATTTATTCCATTTTCTGTTTTCTGCAATTCTATTCCTTTACAGATGACCACCCTTCCATTTTACAACAATAATTTAACAAGTCTTAAAAAAAGAGTTCTAAATATATTCTCAAAATTTTATTTCTTTTGACATTTGATACACACGGAAGCCAAACAATACACAGTTTAGCAAGCTGTATATTTTTGTGCAGTCATTCTCAGCTGCAGTCATCACTTGGCTGACAACCATCTGTGTAAACCTGCTTTTTCCTTCCCATTTTGCTCAGCTGAAATGAAAATAAAATGACAAAAACATCTTCTGCAGGGAAAGTGAAAAAAAGTTAATAGAGTGGTGGGCATCTCTCATCATCTCTAATCACATTTTTTTCTGTGTTAAGGTTTATTTGTACTCAAAATTAAAATGCTATTTATTTCAAATGAAAGGAGGAAAAGCTTGAAAGAAGGGAACCACAGCTTGTTTGCCTACAAAGCAAAAAGCTATTGCCAGCCCAAGTTGTCCAGCAGAACACAACATCTCGACTGTTGAACAGCACAAGGTGAGGGCTGTGGAGGCTGCCACAGGGATGTCCCAGGTCTGGAAATAGGAAAGGACTTGGAGAACTAGACCAGCTCAAGAAATGCTTAAGTTCCTTTCTGCATAGACCAAGCCCTTCTCTGTGTTCCACAGGCCTCTCTTTGCCCGCTTTCACCTTCTACTTAAGGTTCCCTTTTAAAGTTATTTATCTGTGAAATCAGGGGCTGGAGAAAAGGGACACAAGAGAGGAGGTAAAAATGTTGCCTTGAGGCTTGAAATCAAGCCAGACTTCTAGGAATGTGAATTTGGTTTCAGAGGTGTTGTGTGAAGACAACTGAAAAACATTTTTGTGACTTGGAGAGTCATATGTTATCCAACAGTCCTTATAACTAGATTTTAAGCTGACTACCTGTTTCTACTACAAATATTTTTTAAACCTTTTAGTTATTACTAAAATCTGTACCTGTAAATCTCTTCAATTTGAACCAGATAGGGATACCATGGAAATAATATTGTGTAGCAGTGTTAGCAGAGATTGTATCAGAAGGTGTTTGCATAAGAAAACAGAACTAAGGTTGCACAGGATTCTGACTTTTGACTTGCCCAACTTCTTTAAGAATTGTAAAATTAGTGCACCTTTTTTTCGCTCAATAAGCATACACATTAATAACAAAGATGAATTTCTGGTCCTATTTAATTCAGTGGGAATTCAATTTCAGAGAATCAGAATTTGACATTTTCCCATGCTTGTCTTCCTTCTCCATCTGTACTGCAAGACTACACCCCTGCATCATCTATCTGAATTTTTCCAGTCTCTCAGAGCCATGTCAAATCCCTACCAAAACTCTCAGCATTGTTTAGCCACTGACTCATAGTTCACACCAATGATTTTTCTCTTTCTATCATAAAGAAAGTTTGCCAATAAACATTACCTTAGTCTAAATCAGACCTGTTCAACACCAATTCAAAAATATGTTTAGGCTCTATTATAGTCATATAACCAGAACTAAGATTAGAAATGTATATGTTACAAATCCACTTGGTTATGGCAGATTTCTGAGATGTGCTAAAAATTGTTTTTTCAGCCTTAGAAAATGTCATCCTATTGAAGATATGAAAACTGCGGTCTGAGGATACTGGACTACAGACTGACTTGTCCATCTCAGAGTCTTTCAACGAGTTTTGTTTAAAGTTTGGTCTTGCTGCTAAGAGCAACCCTGAGAAGTTTCAGCAGAGTTCGAGTCGTGAACAACAAAAGAAATCTGTGCACTAGAGTGCAGATTTCTCTAATGCAGCTACCATTAAGCTAATAAAACATGGCATGCCTAATCCAGCTATAATTCACGGAGGTCAAATGGCAGATGCCTGGAAGCTTGCAGCCAACTCCAACATTTCGTCAAAAGATAGAATAACCATCCAAGTCTGTGGCAGGTTTTATGGGGCAAGGCTCAGGTCCAGTATAAACATAATTAAAAAGTGAAAGGAGAAAAATATAGAATGAAGCAACTAAGCAGAAGCTCTCAATGTCTCTGCAAAAATCTATAAAATAATGTTTTAGTGTTATACCTTTAAGAGTTTAATGCATTGAGTCCAACTATGACTTTTGCTGGCAATCCCCTACAGACTTTTACACCTTTTTGTCCTCTTTGGATTCACAGTATTCATGTCATTTCTAAAAAACCCCAAATTCTGCGAGGCAATCATGATAAAGACCTCTTTACAAATGATGAATGACTGAGGAGACCTACATGGAAGAATAGGTGCCACCAGCACTGCCTCACCTTATAATTCACCAGGTCAAATCACAGGAGATATTCCACATAATGTGACTTTAGTAGGAACTGTAGTCACTCTGCAGCTGTCATTGATATTCCTACTGCGTTTTATGGCTGGATGTAGATTCAATACAGAAGAAGAAGTGGGGCAGTTCTCTTGCCACTAATGTTATGGACAAAAGACTTGGGTACAGGTTGAAGGACTGTCTGCTGAGCCCTGCTTCACCCTGTGAATTTCAGGATAGGTTAAGGACTTCAGTTCCAGTCTGGCTCCTCATCACTGGTCAGTACATCAAGCAAATCCAATAATAAAGAAGATTGATAGAAACAAGCTTCTTTGCTGAAGAGTAGTAGAATGGAGCCAGCACTATTCTCACTTTTGACTATGGAGCGGGATTGCGAAGAGATGATGCTGTTTAGGAAAGAGTCCAACACACATAAACAATTTGTCATAAGCAAGAGACACTTTGACTGAAAGACTTGGTTGTGCTTTCACCCAGGAGGTCTAAGCCAAAGGTCTTCAGCAATCAAATATAGAACTCGTGTTTAGTCTGTTAGCACAATTTCAAGAGTCAACTGACTAATGAATGTCAATATGCAATTATGTGGGATGCCAACAGTCTGCAGCTCAGCTTGTGCTGTTCACCTTTATACTGTACTTATATAATAAATGAATGCAGAAGATCAACTACCTATGAATATTAAAGAAATCCGTTATACTAGTGGCAAATTTAAGAATACCAAGGAAATTTTGTGTTGGATTTTATTTCACCATTGAAGTGATTTCTTGTAGACCAGTATTACTCAGCATAGTAAATATGTATATGTATCTCTAATACACTTCAAACTCTATTATCTGTGTTATATTCTTGCACTAAAAATAGCCCTATTACTTCACGGCAAGCTTCTAAGAACCTGCGTATCATGATTGCTGTGAGGGAAATCCCTGCTGTGGTATTTTGTGTTCAGCACATCTGGTTCACGTTTTTCTGGCATTGTGAAAAGATAACATCATAAGGGGGCTGAAAATGCACGTGGCAGTGAAAATGCATTAAGATGACATTTACATAATTATTTCAAGAGTATTCTCGGAAGCAAAACTGCAGGAAGGAATGCAGGTCAAATGTTTAAAATATTGGAAGGGTAAAAAGGTCAGAACAGTTCTGTGCAGGTGGACTGTAATCCACAAAACATTTAAAACACATGCTGGGGAGGAAGCCCCTTGCTGCTGAAAGCTTCAAAGAGCAGCTCTAAAGCACATCACTTCACCTCACTCCCATACAGCTTTTTGCCATAAAATAATTATGGAAATATCTCAGGGGAAAAATCTTTCATGTGTTTTTTTTGCTTTTCCTTTCTCCTGGATTTTCTCATAAAATGATATTATGATGTACCAACATAAATTATTTAGGAGGAAGTGGGAGCTTTTTTCTGAAAATATATCTCTAAAAACCCCAAGTTTCTCCATCAAAACCTGATTATTGTCTTAGTTAATATGGTTTCTTAAATGTTTGTTGCTCACTAATTCTTTAATTAAGTAGCTATGCTTTCTGCCTAAAATATTGGGACAGCTGTGTAGTGGGCCTTCTCAGTCATAAATATTAATTTTAAAATGCCTTTGAAAAAAACCCCGTTAATGTTGTGTCTGAATTTCATAGAATAAATATGATGCCAAGGCAGATGTAAGTCCTTCAGTTATATCAAACAAAATTATGCAGTGGCCAGTATAAATGGTTCTTAATAAACAATGGGGATAAACAGAACAATTTATAATGACAATCAAATTAGCATTAACTAATTTGGTATATTCTTGAGCATATGACTTGTTATGTTAACATCAGTGTAATATACTTACTTCCAAAAATAATTTGATATGACATCAAACACATTTAAATAAAGACATTAGGGTGGAACAGAATCATTAGTCACAGTAGCTACTTAAAAAATGCCCAGTTTTCAGCCTTGAAGATTGGAGGGAATGGACTCTTGACCTGCATCATGAATTCAAACAAAATCTTGGGTAAGAGATTCTGTTCCTTTGCTGTTCAGGGAAAATGAGCAGTTAAGCTGATCTGTGGTTGTGTGGGGAAAGACACTTTGATAGTAGTTCACCCAACAGTGTATAATAAAAGATACACATGTTGGAAATGGAAGGTGGAGAAATTCAGAGTGAGAATAAGGCATGCAAGACCCCTTAGGCAGCTGAGTGTTGGTCATGCAGTACTGCTGCAGACGTGGCCAGGAGTGGTCGTGCTCTCCAAGGTGGAGTGTCCTGCCAGCCCCCGCAAGCCAAGCCAAGCTTTTTCCAAGTGTAATTAAATGTTCTCCCAGAGCAGGTCCAAAGGCTTCCCAGCAGCCAAATGATAAGGATGTGCAGTGAATCTGCCTTTCATTTCAAGAGTATCACTGGAGATACTCCTACAAAGAAGGTAGGTTCAGCTGGTGGTTATTGCCTGATAAGTGATTTATCCATATTGCAAATATGCTTTTATGAAGATGAAAGCTGTGTATACAAATAGTCTAAATTTGTAACATTACAAGCACCCAATAAGGAAAAGAGGGTTTGTTTGTTTGTTTCATGTAGACAGTGGGATCTAAATCTCTAAATCTAATCTAAATCTCTAACTTCAGCTACTAAGCTTCAGTTTAGATCTGTTAGGTTCATCAAGGTTGATGTTGTTCAGTAAGTTGGAAGAATTTTTACATTTCTGTATATTTTGTAATCAGGGAAAATAGCAAGAACCAATATTAATACAAACATTTTTTTCTCTCTGCATAATGGTTGCTGCAGTTGTTACCTGACCAAATAACTTCGGGATATTTGTCAGATACTCTTTCACTAATACATTTAGCCTCTTCCTTTTTTTTTCTTTTTTTTTTTTTTTTTTGTTATGGAAATGAAAGTGCGTGCTCCTGCAATAGTTATATAACAAGATTAGTTTTTATTTGATTATTTAGTGCTCTCTAGTAACAGTAATTTTTTTCAGTATGCTGGATTGTGCTCTCTGATTTCTCCCCATTTCCACTTAGATGCTGTTCCTGCTTGCAGTGATGACTCACCCAATGCTCACAGTGGTGTTATTTGCTAAAACAAGAATCCAGGGCATTTCTCTAGCTTTTACAGAATTATTCTTTAGTTAAATGTTATTAATAGCTTTTAAATTACAGTATAGGTGCCACATAATTTCAAACACATGTAATGCATGCTGCCCCTTATGTTCCTTACATAATATAAATAGTTTAACTTTGGAATATTTAGTTTGCTACTGGTTTAGTGGGGTTTTTATGCCTTTTTTTTTAAGGTTACATAGAATAAAATTTCCATGATAATTAATCTAGGAAGATAATTAGATCAGGCATTGGCTGACATTCTTACTGCATTTTCTTCTGCACCAAAATCTGCTTGCAAAATTTTTATGCCACTGTTGTGTATTTTGCACCTGATTTGGATCTCCCTTTTCAGCCATCACTTCTCCCGCAATGTGCACAACCGTGGCAGCAAACATTGCACGGGTCATTTGGAGTTTGTTATCTGCTGCTGCTTGACTAAGAGATTTTTCAGGTAATTTAACCGAATGATAAAAGGGGGATAGTGAGGGAGCTCTGGGAAGAAAACACCTCCTTTCAGTGTCTGGCAAACATGCAGGGGACACTCTGCAAGGCAATTGTGTAGGTGTGAGTATAAGGTAATGCCTAAAAGGCAGAATAAAGGGCAAAGAAGAGCTGATGTGGTGCACATGCACCTAACGAGGAGAGATCGAGGATGACGGCTTAAACAACATGCAGGCAGCCCGAGGCTGGAAAAGAACAGGACTGGCTGCAGGGAGCTTTGGGCAGGCTTTGGGCTGCCATCCTGACCCTTGCACCTTGCAGCCAGCTCTCCAGCCAGCTCCTCCTGACAACAGAGACAACAAAGTCCGAGTGCTTTGCAGGAAAATGTTATAAGGCCTTAGATAATAGGGAGAGTTCTGAACAGTTTTAAAGTATAATTCCAAATTTGTGATAATGAGACTGATCCCTTGTCTCCCAACCCCAGGAACTTCCACACAGTTATTTTTGCTGGGTGCACTTTTTCAGTGTTCGTGATACATTGCCCAACTTAGAGGTGCATCAAAAGCAAAGAATCTGATTTAACAGAAATGCATAATATTGAACAGCATCCAGCATACCTCAAAGATCTAGACTGAACATCAAGTCAATACCTTTTAGTTTAATGTACCATACAAATCCATCACTTCACCTTTTTGCTCCTTGAGGAAAAAAGTATTCTTTGAGGTACCTGTATTCTATAAGGAACTTCTGAATCTTGGATTTTTCCAAACAAGAAAATCATCACAGAAGTGTTAAGAGAGTTCACAGAATTATCAATAAATGCTTTTCAGGCAATTTAAGCACAAGAATAGAGCCTAATTATGACCTGTCAGATTTACAAGTGATTGAACATCAAAATAAGAAGACTTTTACAAAAATAAACATAGGAGTTATTACCAATCACAATCATTAACCTCCAGTATAGTTGTTCCTGAGTGTGTTTGGTGTGTATTTCATTGTGAAAATGCAACTTGAAGTAACTGGGGTCTTTTGCATCCTTGAGTGACCCTGGCAGAGTGGGAGTGTTCAGTGAGCTGACCGTGGAGCACGGCTCAGTCACATCCATGGCCATGACTTCTGCAGGAGTTGCTGTTCAGAACTCTTCTTATTATCTAAGGCCTTATTATCTAAGGCAGGTAAAATGTTCTGCTTTTGATAAAAAGGGATGAGATACTGACAATACCAATAATATGATATGAAAAAATTACTTACTTTCTGTTTTCTGACCCTTTATTTATTTTCTATATCCCCTCCCAAAATCATACAGCTTTGGAAATATTAAAAAATCCAGGCTTCAGATGAAAGGTTGCTAGGGTAACAGTTTGATACTTTATTGAAGAGCTGTCTCCCCAGTCCCATCTCAGGATTCTTACTGTATCTGTATTTATATTATGAAAGCTTTCTGTGTATTTGCTCTAGAAAAGGGTATGAACTTAGTGAATTTGAAAAAATGTACAGGAAAGGAGAATTATTTTTCTTGACACATTGAAAAAAAGTTTGAACATTTGCCAGTTAAAGAAATCTTGGGGAAAAGAAAATAGGACCATTAAAAATAATAATGTCTTTATACTTCTTTAGCTTGCTAGGATGATACACTACGTAAAATTGAACTGGGAAAGGTATGAAGGCTTCCTCCTTCCATGACAAGGGAAAACAAGGTTTGTAGTAATTTATCTATAGTTAGATATTGCTGTTATTTTGACATGAACGGAAAAAAATTGCCCTGGATGCTTTATGCTTTTTGTTTTGTTTTGTTTTGTTTACTGCTATTTATTTCAGATCTCAGCAAAATAGAAAAATAGTTCTTTCCTTCAAACTCTAATTAGCTTTCAGAATAATTTATATTAGCAAATTCTGATGGTGAATCTACTTGTTTATTTCAAAGACCTGAAATATATACTGAAAAGAAAAATAATCACACAACTAAATAATTGCTCTTCAATGCCTTCAACATAAACCTTGCCCCACACTGTAAGCATCCTTGTTTTTCCAGCATCCTTGGAAAGGACTGCTCTTTGAAGGATATATGCACTGAGCTATTTTAAGGATCTGTAGGAAATGTGAAGTGGAGGTTCAGAAGTCAAATGCATTTGATTACAATCAGCCCAAGAAAGATGACTTGAGAGAAAGTCTAGGTTTTTCTTAAAAGCATCAGAATTGTAATTGTGTTCATTTCCACAGCTCAGCAGGTAGCATCTGATCTCTGATAAACCTCTAGTTATTATTTACCATGCTGGTAAATCCAAATTGCTTGGATTTGATTCTGTATATATTTGGTGTCTTTACCTACTTGAGTCGAAAGTCTATAAGGGGATACTTATAATCTGTAAACAGCACCTAATTATCAGCTAAAGTTCTTACCTAGGTAATCACCAGGAGGTTATCAAAGTGTTATGATAGTCTTTGGAAATATAAATAAATCAGAGAAAATGGCAACAAACAAAAGCAACTATGTTGTGCTTTGTCAATATTATTTGGGCACCAAACATAATCATGTTTATTTTCAAGTTGAAAACTGGTGAGAAAACTGAAACCAAACACAAGCAGTATAAAAGGCACACTGACACACCAAGTGAAATGCTCTGTTTAGTCTGACATCTTGACCCAAACAGGAGAGGATCTGCTGGAAAAGCCTATATGAATAATTTAAAGAGATCTATTATTCATGAGAAAGATTTTATGGAAGTATTTCTGTATGAAACATTGCCCAGCAGAAGGTAGGATTTAGAGGTACGGCTAGGGAAGTTCAGGTGAAAATGTAAAGACACAGTGGGAGGGGAGGGAGCTACACACAGGAATCTCGAGATTTTCTGTCTCCCCCTGTCCACACAGGACTCCCTCATGAGGGACACGATAAGGGATACCTCAGTGAGTGTCACTGGATGAAATGGAAAGAGAGGTTGACTGTAGAAGGAAAAATGAAGCTGAGGAGCTCTGTGCTCCACAAGGAAGCAAGAAGGAAGGAGAGAGTGACAAGGGAGAAGCAATGGGAAGATATTCCCATCCATTGGAAGAGCTGGTGGAAAGAGTCAGGAGAGACACTCCCAAGGGGTGATGAGGCAGAACAGGAGACACACGTCTGTAAACTGCTCTGCAGGTGGCTGCAGCTGAGATGGGAGATTTGTATAATTTCTGATGATTTGACTAGGTACATCTTAAAAATTATGTCTGGCAGTCTAGAGTTATGAAACAGAAAGGTGAGTAATTTCCTGGCCACAAGGACACGAGCAATGAATACACCCCCTTTCACAATTACAGCCCATGGCAGCTGCAGTGCCCGCTCGTAAGAGTGCCTCATTTTCCCAGCCCAGACACCTCTCGGTTGGAAACACACACTTGCAGTGCCGAGGGAGTTGGCAGCCCTGCTGCCCTCTCAGATGAAGGGTGTTTTTTGTGATGGTGAAAGGAAGAGCCATCTTTCTGGTACAGAAGATTATTCCTCAGTATCACGACCTCCAGGGAAAAAGGGTTCTTCCTTCCCCTTGAGGACATTTGCTCTTCTCCCTTCTCCAGCTTTCTAAGGGAATTGCCTCAATATCTTGGGAGCTGGGGAGGCTTGTGAACTCTGGAAAAAGCTGATGCTAGAGAGTCGTGCTGACCCAGACCTCAAAGGAAATGGTACAATCTTGGGAAAAGCTGAGTGGGGAATAAAAGCAGTTCAGTTCGACTTTGAAGGTTGATATAATTAATGACATTATTTGGCTGGCTGCATGTCAGGATGTTTCCTTCTCCTTATCCTTGCTGCATGAAGAGCAAAAAGCAGAAGAGGGATAGAAAGGTTGAGAAAGGGGTATTTTGCAAATTGAAAACAATTTCCAAAGGATGATTCAAGCCTCTAACTATCAGAAACAACCAGAAATCCTCCACTTCTGGCTCTTCCCTTCAGCCTTAGTAACACAGAAAAAACACAACAAATGCTCTTGACATAATAGTAGCTGGGCTGCCAGACATGACTACAATATTTTATATGCTGAAAGTACTGGGAAGTACACACACTATTGTTTTTAACCAGGAAAACAGCGAGGGGGATGTATAAAGGCAGCATTGCAGTTAATGCAGTCCTTGTGTTTGTTGTAATGCATTCTGCTTCAGGGCATGGACAGGGCAGGTGCATTTTAACCCCAGATTTTCCGAGGTATTGTCCTATGAAGTCTTAATTGCCCACAGAAGTTGAGAAGGGTTTTTGAGGCTGCATTTTAAACTGCCTCTCTCCTGATCTCTTGTCTCCTCTGAGCAGTGGAAAATATTTTCCTATATGTATTGGTTTCATCAAAACTGGGCTGCTAGTCTTGCTTTTGTGCAGATGAGAGTACATGGCTGGTAGCTGTAAACACTCTTCTGGCATCCTTAATACCTCTCTTTGTACTTTATTGCCTTTTCAGCCTGACAGGTGGCATCTCTACCAATATGACTGGCAGCGTGGTGAAGGATTTGTGTGAGCTAATCATAAAGGGTTTTTTCCTTCACTTATGTGAAGCAATGTTCTGTGCTTTCTGTAAACAAATTAATATCTGGTTTTTTTTCTCCCTTTTGTTACTCTTACCGTTTAGGAGAAAGTGACATCCATTAGATTTATGCTTCTTCTTCAATTATATATTTGAGAAACGGAAAAAAGTTATGGTGGCTGATCTATGTGGACACAAAACATCATAAAGGTCACTACACCGAAGGGCTTGTAATCTAAATCTGAGCTGCCAAAGAGTGACAACAGCAGTCTTTTTATCTGTAGGAATCAGCTTGCCATCCAGTCCCAAGTGCCTTATGTCACTGAAAAATGCTAATGGGCATTTTAGAACCATTTTAGGGATACCTAAAAGATAATTCTGTTTCAGAAGAAGTTAATATATAACAGTATTCTATTTACGGTTTTCCTTCGTTGTTTATTGATATAAAGTAAAAAGAAATTACCTCATTGGAGGCATAAGTATTTTTCCACATAATGTAATTTTTTTTTTCTCCCTCTATTCTCTAGCTAGCTGGGTGTACTGTAGCATTGGGAAATGCTTTACAGGTATCCAGGCTGGTTGTTTGCATCAGCTCATGTCTCTTTCAGTGAGACTTTCATGCTCTAACGAGGCAAGAAGTATCTTTTGCTGTGATTAGGTCTCTCCCTCTGGTGTAATAGGAAGAGATGTGATGTACCTTTGGCACAGTTCTTGGCATTTTCTAGAGGACTAGTGAGATTATTAAACTGATCAAGAAACCTCAGTAACAGTGGGATTAAAAAAGGATTAACCTTGCCCAAGGAAAAGAATTGATCACACCACTTGGTTGGGTTTTTAAATTTGTTTTCTTGTGGTTTTTTGGTTTGGTTGTTTTTGTTTTTTGGTTTATTTTTATACTTTTTTTTTTTTGTTTTCTGCTTTGTTTTGCTTTGTTTTGCTTTGGTTTTTTTAACCTCCACATCTTGGCGTTATAGCTGATACCAGGAAATTAAACTGCACTGCCATCTTTCACCTTTTCTTCATTTTATACTTCATTTTTTTTTAGGTATAAAAACATGAAGAAATTATGTTTTCTGTTTTAAGGCAGCAGTAATGAACATAGAAGATGCTCATTGGCATATACACTGTCTCTGAAAATTCCTAATTGCACTGGGACATCCTGGGTTAGATTATCTCCCACCAGCTTCCCTTGGGCCCTGTCTGTGCCTAATTATTTGTCATAAAGAATCTATATTGTAACAGACAGCTCTCTGCATATATACCCACAGGAAAAACAAAACAGAGCACTTAGCAGCCCGCTGGCAATATGACTGTGTGCAATGCAGCACACACATCATTTGTAGTACTTCCCTTGGCAGTATTTCCCTTGGTCCTACTGCCCTGCCTTGGGAGCCCACCTTGGAGAGGACTGCTTAGTCTCTGGCCCTGCTCACACAGCCAGGTAGTCCCCTGGAAGAAAGTGGCTGCAATAAGAAATGATGTTTGGGTACCTGGTTGGTCTCCCCCAGAGAAACCTCTTTAGGCAGATTAAAACAAAGCCTCTCTCTCAAGGAGGCCTTATGTTTTGAAGCAGTTTATCAGAAAGGATAACCACCTTCTTGTTCTTTGATTTCAAAGCCCAACCAAATTATGCATATGACACAGCAAGCAATTTTTGCGGTGTTCCTGGATGTGCTCTGGATACTCTTAAGTCTTGCAGAGGAATATGTATAAATGCTCTCACCCCCCTCTTGAAAAGCCCCTGTATTAATAACACAGCAAAGCTGCCTCTTTTACAGGCAGTTGGGTTCATGCAATCCCTCCCAATTTGCCTGACTTATAAAAAAATAAGAAACAAACAAAACAAACAAAAAACCTCACAAAGTTAAGCATGGCTATAGAAAGGCTTCTTTTCTAAGTCATAACACATCCTGGAGTTATTTTCTCTCACCCAGACTTCTGAAAGAATATAATTTTTTCATCTGTAATAATTTTCTGACACAGTTTCCAGTCGTTAGACCGGTCCCATTGATGGCAATTCCTAATTCTCAGGGAGAGCAGAGAAGTTAATCCCACACTCTCATTGCCAGTCTGGTTTCCCAGCTCAGATGCCCACTTGCATGGGGGCTAATACCTGGTGATGAACTGTGGCCACAAGAATTTCAAGTTGCCTCTTGCTGTACCAAATCTCTCAGGAGGTATGAATTCCTGGCATGAGGCTGGCTGATAACTGGGAACAAGCTCCCTGCTTTCCACGTTAGTCTTGTAGCTCAGATGAGCTGTGCTCTTTTGAAAGGTTTGCCAAGCTCTGGCTCAGATTTTACAGTGGTTCAAGAATGCATGAAATGGATGTCTTTCAGATGAAACTCAGATGTAAGATGTCCTCCAGAAAATCACATTCAGAAGATGGTCCAGCTGATAATAGGCATCTTCATGGAGCTACTGAGGTGAGGCAAGAGCCACTCTAAAGTAACAATTCCCTGTACCCATATTGAGTCTGACTTGGATGAGTTAACTTTCTTCATAGCAAACCCTATGGTGCTTTTTGGATTTTTGCCTTAACTGCTGCTGATCACACATCAGTGTTTGGCTGTTGCTGAATGCCTGCTGGACACAAGGTCAATGCTTAATATCTTCTTTCTGTCCTTCCAGAAAGTCATCTGGAGGTGAGCAAGAGGGTGGGAGGGCTCACAACCAGCACAGCTGCCCTGAACTGGTCAAAAGGATATTCTGTACCATATAACTTCACTCTCAGCAATAAAATCTGGGGTAGTGGAAGAAGAAAGGGAGTTTTCAGCTTCCAGGGTGGCCATTGCTTGGAGACTGGCAGGGCACTGTCTGTGAGAGGTGGTCAGCCATTGCTTTTGCATCACTTTTTTTTTTTCCTTCATCTGTTTAGCCTGTCCTGACCCAAAAGTTTAATCGTTTTTGCTTTTCCTATTCTCTCCAGTGTCCCCCCTGAGAGTGGGAATTGGACAAGCAGCTGTGTGGGTGCTTGGCTGCTGGCTCCATCCCCTGCCTCCACATGCTGATAGAGTGGGGAGGGGATTCTCTGCACCAGTGGTTACTACTGATGTGCTCCTTTTGTGCAGGGCATCTTGCTACTGTAGACATAGACAAAATCTCATCCCACTGCCAGAATTTGGCTCTCTGAATCTGAAGATTAATTGCAGAATGACATGAATAAATTGAGAAGTAAGTGGGATACCAAACATACCACTTGTAGGGCTCTCCAAGGTCTCTGTGTTACTTGCTGTATTTACATCCTCAGTACTGTGATCTTTTGAAATTAATATCTTTGACAAGAAAAAATTCAGTATTTCAGTCTCTTTTTTTTTTTTCTCATAGTCTTCTACAGGAAGTATTTGATAAATATAAATGATCACCCAAAGTTTGAGGAAAAGGGTAATGACCAGTATTTTTTCCTGATGGAGATTTCTTCAAGTGAGGCCAATCTCAAGAGAAAGAGGACTGACTCCCATCGAAGTTCCAGAGGCTGTGAAATGATTCCCATAGGATTGCTAGCACCTACCCTATGTCAGTCAGGCACAAGTATGAATTGCCTGTGCTGATCTTACAGCAGTGTGTATTTACTGGCAGAAACCATTTGTGTACAGCTATTGAAATATGAAGCCAAATAGTCAGGAAACATCTCTCGAAAATATATGAAAGGAGACAAACCACATAGTTCTCACTCAAGTTGCTTAATGTACTATTTGAGGAGATTCAAGTTATAATGGGATGACCACGCTAGAAGAAAATATGCGTAAGATAAAGTACATAAACCATGAAAAATTATTGCATCTGATTTTCTTGTCTTCAAATGAAGCATAAATACAACTTGAATTAAAATAAAGAAAAAAAAGAAAGAAAAAGGCTCAAAGCACCTATATACCCTAAGAATACTGTAGAAAAATACCTGTTGTTACATTCATGAAAGCCCAGGACTGTGCTCAGACTCTCACAATAATTTCATGCAGGGAAGGCTTTCCTTGTTTGAAAGCAAAAGCCAGGATAAAACCACCCACCACTGTAAATTGCTCAGACAGATTTAGTTTTTAATTTCTGATCTGTCACGTTAGATACTGTTGTTTATGTTTCATCTGATACAGTCACCCTGGAGGCCCAGCTGATGCTCAGTAATGCAGCATTCGGTTTGTAGCCTGAGGGTCGGCACAGATTTCACTTCTTTTCCAGCTCTCACCCTTCGTATCACAGTGACAGCTTTGACTGTGCACTAAGAGGGTAAATTTGTCCCCCTTCCACCATGTGGTAAATCAAGCAAGACTCAAATCCTAGGCTAGATCACACGGACCTGATGGTTGGGAGGGAAGTAACAAGAGGGAGATAAGGATAGAGGGTAGAAATTCAGTTCTATTTTTTGTCCTATTCATAATGGATGTGAAGAACAAATTATTCCTTTTGACTCTGTAGCAGCCTTTTATATTTTGTTGTGCCTTCTGTTGATTTTTTTTTCCTTTATGAGAAAAAAATATCCCCAGTTCTTTCTATCTTTCCAGACGATTTTTAAATTCTGACTGCTCTGACGATTATGCTGTGCCAAAGAGCAAACCTGCCAGTCATCCCACTGCTCCTGGTACACACATGCACCTTACCCAAGGAACAGCAATAGAGAGATGCTCAACAGTACCTTGGTGCATGAAAATACTGCAGGAAGGCCATCCTGGGAATGTGGCTGCTGCTGCTGTAGGAACAGTGTCTTCTGAGTGATTCAACTATTTTGATTATACTAATTAATAAAATTTTGGTGCTGTTTTCAGCTGAAATATGTCAGGCAAAATAATCAGTGTATGGTGTGAGAAGATACCTTAAAAATTGCATTTCCCAAGCGTGCACTAAAACATCAGAGGCAGAAGCCAAATTTCCCTATTTTATCTCTTTTTTCAGGACCAAAAAGAACTACTAATACAGAGCTCTTAACACTAATAATATATAAAGAGATTAAGAGAGTTGATGATCCATGCCGAAATAATGCAGTGAATTATTGGAATAATAATGTAAGTACATGCCTTTGTGGTTAACTGTCCTCCTTTCCTTCCTTTGCCTGTTTATTCACCCTGTGTGCCATGAAGAGAGGTCTCAGGGAAGAAGCTGCTTTTCTGCTGCTGTTCACAGAGCATCTAATGCAATGAAACAGGTATTGATCCCTGCTTGATAAGCTAAGTATCACTGCAGATAAAGTAAAAAACAGCAGTATCTCTGTTGAATGGATTTCCATTTCCTTCCTCATGACAAAACGACGTACTCTGTATGATCTTGTTGAAATGTCAGTGCTGAAAGAGAGATAATGAGTAAAATAGAGCTGGATGAAGATACAAAAAAGATGGTAAATGACATTTTGAAAGTTTAGATATTAATGAAAGAAAAGAAATTTCAATGTGATGTCGTCTTAATTTTTATTAATCTTTCAGTGCAGATCCTGAGTATTTCTGTCATAACAAGAATGTAGTATTTATTATGTAAATATTACCAAGTATTCTTAGAATATTATCCCATTTTCAGGTTTTGAAAAAATTTCATTGCCCCAAAATCCTTAGGGAAAATGTCTTACAATTAGTAGAGATTTCTTTTATATATTTAGAAATATTAGGGT
Organism: Daphoenositta chrysoptera; assembly: GCA_013397915.1. Taxonomy (NCBI): domain Eukaryota; kingdom Metazoa; phylum Chordata; class Aves; order Passeriformes; genus Daphoenositta; species Daphoenositta chrysoptera. Next base: position 1,252,172 of record VZRO01002612.1, read on the forward strand.
AGGAGCAGCTCCTATCCTAGTGAGCTGTTATTTATAGCTGAGATTTATAGATTTATATATATAGATCGCTCTCTAAATATATAATATTTATACATATGTATTATATTTTACATACCTACATATACAATGTTTATCTAAATCCATCTATATAATGTTTATCTAAATCCATCTATCTATACTGATGTTTATATGTTTATAGCTGGTGATGGCAATGGGCTGATATTTTTTTGGGAAGTTTCAGAGAAAATTTGCTGAGAATTTGAGATATAAGTTTCCCATAAGTAAGAACTATTGTATTTTACTTTCCCTTTTTGCCATAATAAATGACTTTACCAACGTAGCAGGAGACCATGTCAAATCCCAAGAGCTGGAACATGGCAGGTTTTCTGAAATGCTGCTCCTGTCCTCTGGTGCTGAAGAAAACAGTGTTCCAGAGTCCCACCATGAAACCAAGTTCATTACCTGGCCACTGTTTCTCTTGTTAGCTCTGCCTGTCAAACTCACTGTCAGTGTTCAGCCTAAATAAATGTATGGGCATATATTTGGTTTTGTGCTCACATTGTTCATGTTCCTCTCTATGTTTGTTTCTGTCTTAATTAATCTTTCCTTGGCAATGGTAACCAGAACTTAGATTACATCTCACTATGAACTCTATGGCACTATTCATCATTCCCTGTCTGCACTGGAAAGGTTTTCCCACCATACCCTGTGATTTAATTTATCCCATTCATTGCCACATCCCACTAGTGCTTGTACACATCTCTGATCAACAGATGCTCACAGCTTCTTTCCCTTCACCATTGCTCCTACCTGACAACTTCTCTCTTCATAACATTTAATCCTGAGGTTCAAATTCTATTTTAAAATTGCTATTTAGTTATTGACCCATTCTCACTCTGAGTATTCGAGTTCACTTCTGCTCGAATGATATCCCAATCATTGTCTGTATTAACAACGAAACTTTTCCCGATTTTATGTTATCCACTCATTTCACCAGCATTTTCTACTAATGCCATTAAGGAAGTAGCTGACTATTCCAAGATGCATCTTATTTATAAAATTTTCTCATGAACTGGCAGTCTGTATTCTAAAAATTATTTCACAGTTCTGGAAGGTGACTTAGCTGAACTAAGTGAATGTACTTTGAGGACTAGCATCTATTTCTATTATTTATGCACTTGGAACATAGAACATATGCACTTGGCTATCTTCTCTTACATAATGGGTGCCAGTGTGCTTTTGGCACTTTCTCTTTCATAAAGGAATATGTTTCCTTTATTTTTATTTTTTGTTTGATTTTCTTTTCTTTTTTTCTTCTTTTTTTTTT
>VZRO01002612.1:1253518-1289092 GCA_013397915.1 Daphoenositta chrysoptera
TTTTTTTTTTGGTAAGGTTTTGTTGTTTTGTTTTGGGGTTTGTTTTTTTCTTATGTTTTAAATAAAGGGTTTCTTTCACCACTCTATCAAAGCTGGTCTTATCCAAAGAGGATGTGAAACATTGCTGTATTACAGAAATCTCTGCTCATAACACTGAGTGTGTTAGTTGGATGCCTTATATTTCTCCCCCCATGCAGGAGTAGGCTTCAGCTCTCAGTTCTCACCAAGGTGATAATTGAACCAAGGTGATGTTCCTCTACTTAAAATAACAAAGCTACTTTCCATTTGGGCGTCATTTGGAATAGTAACTCACTTGCTTCTAAATTTCTATTTCTAACTGCTTGTCTAAAATTGTTTCCCTAATTTTCTTAGCAAAAACTAATTAAAATGGATTTTTGGGCAATTATTCACTTTTTCCCTACACTTGCTGGCTTTTCAGATAGAGCTTTCATTGTTTACTAGTAATTTTAGAACCAGAACTCCCTCATTAAATACTACACAGGCTGAAAGGACTTTATAGTTCTCATGTAACAGCATGAAAACAGGGGAGAGAAGCCTCGTAATGAGAAATTGGGGTCTCCATGGAAATGAGGTCATGGAAATGGCATGAAAAATAATTCACTGGAGTCAGAGGCTGCTAATGCTCCTCAGATGTTTCTCATGACAAATGACAAGTGCTACAAGTGTTCTAAGAGCTAAGCTCTAATATTAGATCATCTGTGGGAATACCCTTTTTTCACAAAACAAACAAAACAAGAAGTCAGCCTCTTGCCAAGACAGTCTAGAGTCAGATGAATCACCTCCACAGCTGACTTCACAGCATGAACCAGAGGACGACATAAACTATAATGCAGGGAATATGAGTAAACTAAAAACTAGAGAATGATTACTAGTTACACTTGACAACACTAGTAATATGAGGGCAACTGTTTTTTCTCAAGAAAAGATACCATTAAAAAACTTTATAGAAGTAAAAAAACCTCAAAAAACAAAACTGAAAACAAACAAAAAAAGAATCCAGGTATTTTATTAGTTTAAATGAACTATGCCATTATAAATATGTCAATTCCTTGTGAACCATAATCAGATTTAAGAACATGACTGCTGTCTAAATTCTGGTGTAGAGGGGGTATATTTAAGTATTTGTCTAAGACATTCAGCCTTTGTCTTATGAGTGTCTGGCATTACTGGAATCTTCTGACAACCAGGAAGGGTACTGGAGAAGGGCTGAATCTGACAAAGCATCATATACCTCTATAGCATACTGCATTAGATGCACAGAGGTCTGCTTCTTAAGGGATTCAAGATGCTGTGTATTACAGGATACTGGGTATGAATTAAGTCTTCCGGGACACTTCAGAGTTTAGAAATTTGGTTCCTTATGCAATTTATCAACACAAACACACACAAAAATTAAGAATGAGAAAGAAAACATGGCAGAATTGGAAAGTTAGAGCTATTTCCAAACTTGGGTATCCTCTAAGAATTACATATCACTATTTTGCGTATTATCTTGATTTTGAGAAGAACTTCAACCTCTTGATGTGCATCTGATTCAATTGCTTGGGGGACATTTTTTTATGAACATTTTGTTCTGTGGTATATGAATGAAACATATTTTAAGTAGTTATCAGAAAAATGCTCCTTATGACAGCACTGCAAATTATTCTTCACCTATATGTCTGTAGTTAAATTATGGGAAAGGCTGTAGTGTGACAGCTCTGTGGGACTTGAAAATATCTATCTGATACATATATTTGTAAAGTGTCCTCAAATTAGTTCCTGCTTCTGCTGAGAGTGCAGAGGCAAAGGTTTAGGTCTCATTAGCTGGGGCATTTCCCCAGGTTCACAAGAAGGTGGTCAAAGCTCCCTTGTGGAATTCCTGCTTCTGGCTTGAACATCCTTGCTTACAGTCTGGCAACTAGCATTTAGTCCACAAATTTTCACTGTATTACTTGTTCCTGCTATGTCCCCATTACTGAGTACTGAGCTTTTCTTCCTGCTTATCTCATGCCAGTGATACCCTCCAGGGAGTACCATACCCTGGATTTATATATCACACTCTTTGGCATTCGTGGTCTAGCACCTGTTTGTGCCTTACTTAACAAACCCTCATTTACTGCTTCTCTGGACAGTTGGAGCTGTTACCAGAGCAATTGCTAGACCCACCAGTTTCAATGAGTTTTGCCCCTGTGAGAGCTGGGAACAAAAATAAGCAAAAACCCAGCCTATTTTTCATGGTAAGGCATGGTGCCAGGTCTAGAGGACTCCCTTTTCTCCTGGGCTAAATGATATCATTTTTACCAGCTTTGTAGAAGACAGCTGTTAGGGAGGAAGGATGAGACCAAATCAACCATACATTTGTTTCTTAACCCTTCCATCTCTGGCTCTTCTTCTTCCCCAATCCTTGAGATGCAGAGAAGAAGCAGAGCTACAGCTGAAAGAACAGAGCCCCCAGAGCCACACCTTGTGTTCTCCTGGAGAAGGAAATTTTTAAGGTCGGTGCAGAAAAACTCACTCATGCAAAATGGCCAAGATCTATATCCTTGTAATGCTGACATGGGCACAATTCTCATTTTGACAGGTTTATAAATTTAAATGGTTTCCACAAAGTACGAAAAAAAATTTCTTTTTTCTCTACCTAAAGTAGCACCTTCTCTTCTGCAGATATAAAAGGAAAATGGCTCTCTGACACATCTTGCTTGAAGACCAGATATACATCCCAGGAGATCAGGGAGGCAGATGACACACACTAGCATCAGGCAGGATTTACTGGCAGCTGCTCCTGTGACAGTCGTCTCCTTCAGGACTTGCAGTCCCTTCTAAAGCTGCTTTTTATTCTCTGCAAAGATTCCTGCTGCAGAAGTGTTACCTATATTGCAAGAAATATTTGTAACGTGTAAGGCAGATGGATGTACTGATTCTTACACAAGGAGACAATTAAAAGTGTCCTCTCCTGTCCCAGATGAGGCAAGTTCTAGCACTTGTTATCTCAAATCAGATTTTTATAATAACCATTTCTTATTTAAATAATATACATATTTCCTGTGGATATTGTATATAGTATTTTTAAAATAATCTTTCAAAAATACATAGCCAGCACTGAAATATTGATGAGTCATTGTTTTCAGAAGGTACCTGTTTTACAAGTGGGAACACTTAGCAGCCCTGAATGTGAGCATTTATTCTTTAAATTGTAAAAAGAGGCCCCCCTTCCATCTCAGGCTGGATGAAAGGATGACATTTTATAAAAGCAAAAAACGAGGAAACAATTTAGCTGTGTTATTTGTGCAGTAGATGTTAATGACACTCTGAGTGTGAAAAGAGAAAATTAAGAAATCAATTTGTATATTTTTTAAAGGCTAATCCTTTATTTTTAGGATTTGGGGTTGTTATTATATTTGATATGCGGCAACTGTTAGACTTAACCAATTTATCCTCATCAAGCTAATCTGGGATCAGCATAATTTTTCAGTAAAAACTTGACAGTCAGAAAGAAAGTTACTTTGACACTGGTTTAAGATCAAGATACTTTGGTTTTTTGGGGCAAAACCAGACAAATAGGACTTGTAAGGAACTTCTTTTTCTGCAAAAGGCAAATGCTGCACCAACACTCCAGTCCCAAATTTCTTTGAAAATGACTTGTTTAGCCAAGAAGGAACTCCTGCCTGCAATACTTCCAGCTAAATAAAATTCCTTAGTTCAGAATTGATTTAATTAACAAAGTTGTGTACACTGTGACATACAGGAAATCAGATTAATGTACGAGAATGGGTTTTTATGCCTTCAAACCTCTAAATTAAGTTCAAGAACGGAGCCAGGATCAACAGCCCAAGATTGTTCTACTGCAAAGCACCTCTGGCCAGGCTGTCTCCCTGAATCTCCCCCTCCAATAACCACAGAGGCTTCTTTTCCAGCCGAAAAGCTGGGGGCTGTCAGGCAAAATCACTGCAGCAGGAGAGAAATTGCCAGTTCCCGTGTCACTTTGGCCAGAGGAAGCATGCTGGAACCAGCTGTGTTCTCAGGGAGAGGGAGGCAACAGCTGGCCTGAGACAGAGCTGCCTGACATGACAAAGGTGTGCAGGAGAGGTGGGAGTCTCCCAGCCCCATTGCTGCCAGAGGGGGTTCTCTGGGAGATCCACATGATTAATCTCTGCAGGGCTTTTCCTGCAGTAGAGACCTCTGTTTTCATCCTATCAATATACCTGCAATAGGTCTCTCTGAACAGCCTGCAGCAGAACTGCCTCTGTATCCCCTACAGTAACTGCCATGAAACATTTCTGCTGCCATGCAGCAATAAAGCTCCAGTGGGGCACAGGACTGGGGAATCAGTAATTCCTGTAATACTTTGATCTAACACCTGCATTTTCAGAGCTGTCCAGGACTGTAACTGTGCAGATTCAGGTGCCTGGACTTTTAGAGAAAAAGAGTGGCCAAATTGCTTCCCAATTCTGAGTATATCTGAGCTAGATGGATGCCCATGTTGTATTTTCTTGGATTTATTAAAATGACTAAATACCTATGAGCAGGCTAACAATGAATAAATTGTATAACAACCATTAAGGTCTCCCGATATCCTAGCAATCTACAACTAATAGTTCTGTATGACCAATTGATAAACAGGATCACTCTTATAAAAGATAAATGTGAGGATATAACCCTTTCCAGACAGGAATTTTTCTTCAACTACAGGGCTAGATGACCCCCAGGTAGAGGCTTTCTCAGGTGACATTAAGTTATTGAGTAGAGCCAAAGGGACAATCGCACTGCTAGAGCAGAGGTGTTCTCCTGGCACTGCTCACCTGGTGTTTTTCCAAACAGAAGGATGTGTTCTATTCTTGATGCTGCTCCATCTGCATTGTGCAGGGAACTGGGTGTTAGGCTTTGACCTTAGCAGGTCTCATCATCAAGAACAACCAGTCCCTCACAAAATGCTTATCTTATCACTTTCCCACTCCCTTCTGCTTGTGTGTTAGGATGTCAGATGGGGTGCCAGAGCCCCAGGGCAAGGCTTTAGGTGGGACACAGTAAACTCTAAATTCAGACGCAAAGCCAAGCCTGGGTGACAATGACACACACATAGACATTACATCCCTTTTCATCTCAGGTCCATGCCCACCACTTGGAAAAACACATTTCTTAGATCACCCTAGTGCATGCTTTTGATGGGGAGAGATTTGGCCTAGTAGCTGCTTCTGGCCACTTCTACAAACCTTCCCCTCACAGTGATACTCTCTGGACTGCTACAGAAACTTCCAGAAGGCTAAATATATGCCATTTGATTCTGCACATCCAGTATCTAGCAAATAGTACATACTAATTTTTAAGCCTGACTGAATAGTCTGATTTTAAAAATGAGGTTAGATTTAAATTAGTATTCCGCACAATAAACTGTTTTAAAAGGCTTTAAATTATGAATATTTACAATGTTATTAATTTATGGTGCTACTAGTATTTTTCTTTAATGGTTAATTATCACAACTAACGTGTTTGAATTATTCTAGGAAACTTTCCATTATTTTTTTAATGTAAATATTCATTCTTTCACTTGCATCTTCTAATTTAATGCTCAGACTGAAGTGAAACATGATTAGAGTCTTTCAAAGGAAAAAAAAATCCTCAAAGTCAACATTCTCTCTCCCCAAGCACTAGCTTGCTGTTTTGGATTTTGAGTTTTTTTTTTTTTTTAAATCAGCTTAACACTAACTGATACTCAGGTTTTTCACCCTGTAAGTAGATTTTGCTATGGGTCATGCATTCAGCGATCTGCTGGCAGATAACAAAAAGAGACAGACTGTGTGCTAGAAAATTCCATAAGGCATTAAAAAAGAAGCAGTGCTTTCTACAAGCTGCTTCCTAGCAGCTCTTCCAGCTACAAGCACATTACTGGACACCCACCAGTGCTGCCACTAGGGGTTTGCCCTTAGTTCTGTTAAAGATGGGGCATGAGTTTAAATACAATAATCCTAATCCTAAAAGCAAACAAACAAACAAACAAGAATACCCCTCCCATTAGAACGCTATTATTCTTAAATACGAATACTTTTAAACTTCTCTATCTGATCAAATTAAACCCATTGCAACAGATGGTATAACCACTATTTTTAAAGTGTATGTAAGAAATTACTGTGTTATCTTTCCAGCAGTCAAATTGCCATCTTCCTTCCCTGGCCTTTCCACCTGTGTTTGAACTGTCAGAGTTTTAGACAGCCACTTTAGGTCAAATGAAAGCATAATATTCAACAAATTATAGCATCACTGTGGGATGTGCATATTTGAAATGGAAGAATGTCACATGAACCAGTTCCAAATAATGGTACAGGAAAACGAACAGAAAAGAACATTTGAGTAAGATGGCAGGGAAAAACCCCTTCTGTCAAATGGGATGTTTCAGATTCACAAAATGCAGACCAGACTTTATATGTCAAGGGTACAAAAACGTATCTCATGGTAGAAGCATCCATCCATAACATAACATCATTATATAGTGGTACATAGTGCCAGTAGCTTATGCATCGAAACACTTCAGGGAAAAAAAGAAAGAGATTTTATCTACAGCCCTTGTAATTTGCTTGCTTACCTTGGTCTGGACAATGTCTTACCTGTGCTTCTCAGTCTCCAGCACTGAGGACCAGTTCTGGGCTGGCATCCCAATACAGGCTGTCACTTTTCTGGCTTGCTGGGGAAAGACCAGAAAGTTTTTTGGGTGAGAAGCTCTAAGCAAGAAAGCCTTGCCACAGCTATTTGCCTAATTGGCACCTACCTAAGTCTGGAAAAAACCAAATCCTGTGATGTCATATATGTTACTGTAGTATGTCTGGAAAAGAAAGAAGGGAATGTAAGAAGTGATTTGGGAAAGCGAGGCAGACTGCTGTTTATAGGAAGGAATAAAGCATTTCAGAAAAGAGTATAAGGGGTTTAAATCATTGTAAGGGAGATTCTAATTAGACATTTAGGAAAGCAATCCATTTGCAAAAATAGAGATGAGCAGTAGCATGGGCTGCCTGAGGATGTCATTGGTATAGAATTGATCTTACTTTAAAGCCCAAGTCTGAGTTAGCTGTCTCGTGAGGTATGTTTACAAGACAAGACTTGGGGATGCATCACCAGCCGTGCCTGAGCCCTGGTGCTGTCGAAATGCCACGTGGCTGAGGGCAGGGAAGTGGGGGTCTCCATCAGTATCCCTGATCAAGATGGGCAGGACATGGGCACTGTTGCACCCTGACATTGAAAATACCAGTCATGATTCTTCCTTTTCACTATTTCTTTCTGTAAACACCTAGCACTAAAAGGCAGAACCAAATTTAGTTTGCAAGGCTTTGAAAATAGAATTGACTAGAAGGGAAGCAATAAAAAAATTCATTGTTCCAATCAACAATAGTGTAGGGCCATTTCTACCAAACCTAATGATCCTTAGCTAAATATTCATCAAGATATATAAGCTTAATTTCAAAGTGACCTGAAACATATCAGAGTCTTGATCTCCAGTTCAGATTTCAGTGTAATAGTAATATCCTTAGGGGAAAATGAAATACTTGCACATAAAACTATGTGGAAAAGCTTTTCCCCCCTCTGATAAAATGATCAAGATTTTTAAAAAATCCTATTCTACACTGGGATGAACCTCTAAAAGCTTCTCATAAGAAAAAAATGAAAGAGAGACAGATTCTTATGTCATCTCAGAATTGTCAGCTGAGACCAAAGCTTGCTGCAGGGTCTTGCACATCACAGAGATGTGCACGGGCGTGAGGGTTTCACTGATTTGGCCTGCCCTTCCCAGGCTCTCCTTTACACACAGCAAAAGTGTTTGAGTACAGCCAAGTAACATGGGGAATCCAAGTACAAACTTATTTGAACCAGAAGACCAAAGACTTGAACCCTGTTCTACCAAGCCTCAGATGAGTGTTTCTTCCCTTAGGCTCTTGTGGATTCGGGGTTGGGTTTGATGTCCACCCCTGCACTCACTGCTTTTCCTTTCCTCTCATCTTCCCCACGTGTAGCTACCTTTTATCTACCCTGTCCTCCCAGAACTGGTGCCTAAAAGCTGTGGCAGGTTTTATTTATAACAAGGTCCCTTTTCTTATAAAAAAAGAATTTTTTTCCAAAATACCAGTTACCTGTATTTGTTTCCTACCACTGTAATACCTTTAGCTGTTCAGAAATATTTAAATAGATGGGCAGACAGCCCTGGAGTGCACCCTTCACACACTCCCACTGCGTGCCTTCTGCTGTTCCAGCACAGTGACCGCTGCTAGGTAAATCTTGTTCAAAGTCATCTCATCAATCACCTTAAAAGCCATGAAAACTAATTTCTAAACTAAAGCATTTTCAATTCATCTTTCATGTGTCATCAAGATACTTTGAGTTGAAATTTCTTACTATCTGTCTCTTACCTCCCACCCCTGCAATCACAGTACTCATCACTCAGCAAGAGAAAGCAGCAGAAGGCTACATTTTAATAAAATTATTTGGGTTTTTTTTTCAAGATACCTCTCATTAAGAAGTCAATGGAAGACACACCGCTGAAACCATGGTAAAACAATTTGAAAATTCAGTCCTGTGTGTGAATTTAACCATGTAAATGAAAAGACTAAGGAAATAAAGGTTGGAAAAGCAATCAGATGGAGAAAAAGTTTTTAAAATTGTGTTTTGTTATCAGTTATGTGTATGTTTTAATAAGCAGTGCATGTCTTATAATTAGCAGATTTTCTAACTGACCAATCTTTAGGGACTTCAAACCTATCAGCATCTTCACAGTATACTGTAGAAGATATTGTGCTTTGTCTTTTGTATAACTGTAAAAAGCTTCAAAATTTTTGGAAGTGAATATATCACAAAAGAAGGATAATCTTTTAATGTTGAAAGCACAGTTAGCTAAAACTCTTCATAGACTATGCATTCTGTGTATTTTTCTTAGCTAATGAAATGAAAAAGAAAGAAAAGTCTGGTTGTTGATACTCCCAGTCTATAAAACTGACACATTCCAGTTTTTAGCCTCTGGAAGGTCAGGTCTGTGTCAAAACTTTACAAGACGTCCCTGTTTTTAGAGAGATTACTCATGCTTTCACATTATCCCTGAGTTTTACATGGCACATAAAAAATTGTAAAAGAAGAGATTTTTTGATTTGTCAGTATTATTGAAGTATTTTTGGGGAAAGATTATTCATACCTTACCATTTTGTTATCCTTTCTGCTTGGACTAAATTTTCGTTTTCAGTTCTCTTACACCATGGTACCTCAATGCACTCCAACATCTTGGGAATTCAGACCAAACAGGAACTATTTCGTATCTAAAGAGAATGGGATATGCTTGATAACAGGAGGTTTGACAACCTCTCAGTAAGAAATAAAAGCCAAACCACTGTCACGATGATCCTGACTACAGAAAAGTCTAAACTACAGAATTTTAAAGCTGACTTAGTTTTGCAGGATGATGGTATTTTATATTAAAAAAAAGTGTTCATAAGTAAAATAAATACGCCTAATAACTACAAACAGGAAAAATTATAAAGACGTAGTGGTTTCTCTTTGCATTTCATGTATCACCCTCTTGTAGGCTGAAAGTACCTATTCTCTGTTCTAAGGAATTTAAGTTTAATTCAGAGATTTTCATGTTCTTCATAGATAAATGCAATCCCCTGCAGGTGTAATTATTTCAATGAACAGTTCAACTGAGCAGCCTGTGCTGATTCCCAGCACTGACCTGTCCTTTGTCTGGTAAAAAATCTTGCTTCTTTCTTCACAGAGCTAAAGCAATTTTTCACATGGATCAATGTTTAATTTTTGGTTTAAGGTTTATTTTGTTTTTATTTTTTTTTAAATTCCTCTCCATAAATTGAGCTGAACAGCAAGAAGCAAGGAAAACCAGAAAGACATGTTCTATAAGATTGCAGCTGAATATTGGTGCACTAGGGTTAGGCTGTTGGTGGGCTAAAACATTTCGTTTCCTTTTTTTTCTGGCAAATATTTACTTTTGCAGTTGAAAAATATGAACATGACTTCAAATAATTATTGGATGAAATGCATGTGGTATGAGTTTATGTTAGTGGCAAGGATGCTGCTAAAATGTTAGGTTTGTTAAGTTTCCTGGTAATGCTCTCTGAATTATATTGCCTATCAAAAAGGAGAAAGTTTTGAAAATAGCTTTCCCAGATTTCTTTAAATAAGGAAAACCTACTGCCCAACATAACACAGACAATCCTTTATTTTGGAGACTGGGGAGAAATTTAACATAACGTAACATAGCATAAATTTGGGACATTAACATAGCATAAATTTGGGACATTCATACTTAAAAGAAAAACAGGGCAAAAAGAAAACCCTAAAAGGCAACAGAAACCATTTATTTTCTAAAGGTATTCCTAGTCTTTTCTATATTAGCTTAACATTTATCTTCCCCTTTAACTTGATTTTAAAACCACATTCTGTGGTTTAATTTTGGTTTAGATTTTTAAGAAGGTCAAATTTTATAATTTTTTGAGAGCATTTGCTCTCTTCCACTATGGAGGAAGAGAGAAAACAAATAAAATAACATATTCATAACTGCTTTGGATTTATTTAACAGTACAGCTCATAGAGTGGATAGTACCTGACACTGAAAAACCCCTCTGTGAGATATCTGTTATACCCCATTGTGATACAAGCACTTCAGTAAAGATGAAAGTTAGGATTATTACTCATCCATTAATGAGACTATATATTTTATTCTGAGATAAATATCAATACATCTTGCTGCTTGAGAGATAGCCCAACTCACAGGAAAGAAGATACCTCCATCTCCCTGCCAGCCCATCCTGTGAGATCTGTCGTGAATTACTAAGCTCCAAATGCTCCTGGCTGCCTGCAAGGGACCTCCTGCTCTTGGACACCTGCAGACTGTGCTGAAGTTCATCAACACTGTGGAAAATCACAGAACCATCTAGGTTGGAAAGGATCTCTGAGATCATTGAGTCCAACCTTTGGCCAAGCACCAACTTGTCAACCAGACCATAACACTGGGTGCCACATCTAGTGATTTCTTGAACAGTTCCAGGGAGGGTGACTCCACCTCCTCCTTGGGCAGCCCATTCCAGTGTTTAAGTGCCCTGTGCAGGGTGACAGCCAAATCTGTGGGAGACTGGCAGCAAGGACACAGGACTTCTTCATGCACCCATGGCTGTCGTGCAAGCGTTTGGCAGCTTGGCAGGGAAGAAAGAAAGGAGGGATTCAGAAAGGCTTTCAGGCAGCATCTCTTTGGATATCTGGGTCTTTGTTCTCTTTGGTCAGGGGATCTATGGCATAAGCCAAACTGGACCTGTGTGATCTCAAGAATTCTAGTGTAATTAGATTGTGTAGGCAGTGAGTACAGGGACTGACTGGCACCAGGCAGTGTGAGCCCAGTCTTAGAAACTAGAAGAGCTTAATTCACTTTTTACTTTGTCTTGTTTTAGAAAACAAAGTTTGTAGCACCTTTCAAACCAGCAGGATGTTCACAAACATGGTGATTTTCTTCAGGATATGTTCCTTTTCTCTCCAGCAGCACCTGAGGTGTCCTGGCCCTTCAGGAAGCTCAGTCAATGCTTCCCAACCCAAAGGCAGCTCTTCCTTAGGTGGCCACACTGAGTCTATTTCCAAACCCATTTGTTCTAGAGATGAGCTGTTTTTAACACTCCCTAGCAGCACAATTTACCTCATCACTGGCTCTTTTTAGCCCAGGTTATTTTTATTCAGAGCAGTGTCACTGTGATGGACAGGCATAATGCTTTTGACAGGGCACACAGTAGGGTCTAACTACCAAACTTGAGCTATGTGCCTCTCCTTTGTGGGCGTGCAATCAGTGCCATATACAGTGTATCATGCCTTCTCTATTGGCCATCATCTTTTATCATGACATTTTAACTTGCTAATTACCCTATCCATATGTTACACGTGGTCCTAAGCCTCAATTAGTAGCAGCACCTGTTCAGTTTCCCCTGCATATTTTTAATATTATGTTTGGACATTATTGGTGGGGTAGAGTGAGGATTTATTTCCAAACTAAGACACATTTGGGATGTACTTGTGTTCAGGCTGGTGCTATATCAAGAAAAGTTCTGGGCAACGAAAATCAGCAGAGAAATTAAATTTGCCATTCATTCATCCAGAAGGAAACTCAGCTGCTTAAACAGAGATGTCTAGTTTCATTTGAGCTGCCGTCAGACGGAGCCCTCCTCTGAGGAGCACTCCTACTGAGTCTTGACCATTAATGGATGAAGCCCTTGCCTCCTCAGTAGAGCTCAGTAGAGTTGCACCCCTGATAAGAGCCAGGTTGAAGACCTGGGTTATCAGAACCACTGTTGTACTGCATCACACTGCTTGCCTTGGCTGGAGACAGGGCTGGCAGGTGTGACAGCAGAGCTGAGGCTGCTTCAGACCCTCCTGGTTGAGAGGGGGAGGTCAGGCAGAATTCCTCAGGCTGCAGATAGGAATGCTCAGCAGCTGTGTCGGGAGAGCTGAGTCCTGCTCTTGGTGGACATTGTCAGTGGGACTGTTTTCCACCTCTGTTGCCTGGCACCTACAAACTATACTGTGAACTTAGACACCCACACATAAACCCTTTCAATTTAGTCTCAGTTGTGAACCAAATTCCTCCCTTTCAAGCTTTCATTTGTCCTTTATGCAACAACACCTGAGTTGTATGCGGAAGTTTGCTAAACCTCTGACAGGTCACAATGTGATGCTCCTTAGTGTATTTCTATTTTCAGTTAAAATCTCACTTAGGTGCACCACTCCTGTGGTGGATTATGTGGTTTAGGCCTTCACAGCATTTCTTCAGGCTGCGAGAGTAATAAATTTATAATTTCTTTCCCTTAGTAGAAAATCCTCACCTTTCAGTGTTCTAAATAAGGATGACAAGTCATAACAAAGCCAAAAAAATGTATTCTTTTCAGTAGTTATTTCAGTAGCCCAGCCTGTGGGATTTTTTGTGTTTGGTGTTTGTTTGGTTTTTTGTTTGTTTTACTATAGCTCCTGGTAAAATGCTTTATATTCAGTTTAGCAAAACTTCTCATGTTTATCACATTGCCTAGAGATTGATGATATTTACTGGGCTGGCAGAGCAGAATGCCTAAATACCAGTTAAACCTCCAACAAGAATATTCCCAACTCTGTTCCTGACTGGAAAGCTAAAATTGGGGGGAAAAATGTATTTCATTTGGTTTTCATAGGCAGGTTTCGAATAGTATCCTGCATGTTGGAAAATCATATTCCTGTGCAGTTTAATTTTGTGTTTTCAATTTATTTTCTCTGCCTCTCCAAAGGCAAGTGCATTTTTATGTGTTGTTACATAATTCACAGCCATGTGGAAAAGCAGCAGACACACCATTGGCAAGTGTCTGCATAAGTCTCCAAGGTTTTCACCCGTGTTTTCACAGATGTCCTCTTAGAACCCATCTAATCCCCCACATCAAGGTTTTATAGATTATTTGCACTCACTGGGACTGGTGTAGTATAGAGCCAAGTATGCAAAGACTGCCAGCTGGCCAGAATATTTGATAAATGTGAGAACAAAAAAAATCCCACTCATAGCAGTGAAGTGATCTATTCCTGGAACACCAGCTGGATTGCTGTAATAAGCTATTAAACCAGTGTAGTAAAATGAAACCCAGATTCACTATGAAGATTATAGAGCAGATCTATTTCCTTCTGCAGTGAGGTTTCATTTTTTTTAATTTTAGATTATTGGTCACTTGCAAGGATTACAAAAATATGCAATAGATTGACCTTTTCATTCACAAATTTTGAACTGGAATGACCCAAATTAAAGTCAAACAGGATTATGATCCAGCACCCTTAAGTATCTGCTTCAGTGTCAAATGAATCTGGCAGACTAAGAAACTTTTAAAGAAAATTTTAAAGAAATTTTATAAGAAACTGTATCTCAGACCTGGAACTCAGATAATGATTACAAATACCATTTGAGAAAAAAATCTGAGAAAAATGTTAAATGCACACTACTTTATCATAGTATCTCTTTTGCAATAAAGACGAATTTGAAAGTGTAAAAGGAGATAAGAATTGATCTTCATGGCCCTATTTAATAGCACCATCTTGTAATCCCTGCCAAAAAAAAAACTAAAACAAAATCTTTGGACTGGAAGCTGTGCTCTCTGATAGCTTGGTCTTTCAATTTGTGATTCTAATTAGCTTGGGACTGAGATATGACAATAAAGTAAACATCCACAGAGAGTTTAGTAAATGAAATTAATGAACTTAATAAGAACTGGCAAGGTTGAGATGACCAGCTTTTGTTACTGTTCTCTTTCTTGATGGAAACACTAGAAGAAAATCACCCAAGAGATCCTGGGCTTCCTATCATTTGAGAAGAATCAAGTGCTTCCTAGTCAAACATACTGTGTCTTATAAAATAATATTGCTGAGGATACCTCAGGAATCACAACTCAACAGTATTACCACCAGTAAAAGAATACTGGACTGTTTGCTCTTGCTTGTAGCTTTACACAATGAGGACTTTGATATTTTGTTCCTCCGGTGACTGAGAAACTGTAGGAGTGACAAACTGAATGCCCTTGGGTCTGTTGGTTATTATGGCTTCTAAACTCCAGATGACATAGGGGGAGAAAAGACATCTGAAGGTAATACCAGAAAAAAACCCAAACCACAAACCACAAAAAGCACTACATTTTCAAACAAAAAATAAATAACACAAGAAGGGTCAGTTGCAGATATATCTGTTTAAAGCTACTTAGGAAAATGAAGTCACATGTCTCAGGTGACACAACCTATAGCAAATTTAAGGTGTGGTTACAGGTGACGAGTGTCACCAATGGGAAAAAGAAGCAGGATACAGATGATTTCCTTACTACACCTGATTACCTTTCAGAATATGGGGAATGGAAACAGGCCAGTAGCCAGGAGAATTTTCCTTTGAGGCTGGATATAGCCAGGGGTTATCCATCTGGTGCCTTTGCTTTGTAATGCTGTCAGATTTTAAGACTGTCATAGGCAGTATTTCAAATATGACCCTTTTTCTGGCACTCGAGAGAATTCTAGTTTAGTTCAATGGATTTAAGAATGCCTAGTATTTTCCAAAAAACAGCTGGTAAAACTATAAGAACTGAAGAACATCTCTCCAGCTTTCATCTCCCATGTGAGATTTTGGTGAGATTAATTAGAGACAAGAAAGGCTGAATTTGAGTCAAATCTCTCTGCTTGACATTTCAAACATAACAGGTATTTAAAATACTATCAGGGATTTGTTTATTGTGTTCTCTGATTCCTTTAGTGAGTGATATGTGGCACCTTTATTAACAGGCACAGAAACCAGCCATCATTTTTGGTGTGGCCAGCCACAGGTCCTCTGTGTCATGGATCTGTTACAGAGCTCACATAAGCCTTGCTAAGCCTTCTCAGTGGCAGTGGCTAGGAAAGAATTTTTTTTCTTTTAATGCTGATTTTTCTGGCTTGGTAAATTAAATCCATTCATCTGTTACAGCTGCCTATATCATAAATCAAAAGCACTATTTATATGTATTAACCTGGGGACCTTAGCAGCCAGGGGAGAGAGCTTTGTAGAGATGGCATTTGTGCCTTTAGAAGCCCTCCCTCCCTGCCACTGAAACAGGCTATGTTTAGCACAGGTTAACAAGATTTCAGTTTTCCCTGATGCAAAGAGCTTTGCTGTGGGTGGGGAAGTTTGCAGAAACCACCTCATTATGAATTTCTGAAGAGAGGAAAATTATGTTTGTTTCTGTCGCAAGATTCAATTAAATAGCTGGCCACTCCATTCGTTTCCCTTTTTTGTTGTTGCTGAGGTATTTGCTACAACTGCAACCACTGAATGTATCTTCCTGCTCTGTCCTTCAGACACCTTCTGTTTTGTCAGTGTTTACAAATGACTGAATGTTTACAAATATTTTTAAAAATAAGGTCTTGTAACAAACAAAGAAAAAGCCAGGTTATTGCAACACCAGTATTACTGTGTATATTAATAAGGTTAGGGGCCAAAAATGTGACAGAAATGTTGATATCTAGCAATTTCTTTTCCAGCTACCTATCATTCCCACAGATGGTTTACTTTAATTCCTAAGGTTGTTAAATTGGGGTTTAGTACACTTACCTGTGCATAAATAGATACATAAAACATGAAAACAATAAACCAAACCACATTAGAAAAGAGAAACACAGATTTCTGGTGCCTGGATGAGGGTTAGTTGCCCTGGGAAGGCAGCCTGCATCCCAAGCTATTCGTCATGACACTCAACAGGCATTACTGACATGAACAAAGGCAACGAGAAGGTAAATAATGCTCATGAGCATGTTTAGAATTTATTGACAGCTGCTGTGGCTCATTGGTGCTTGGTATCCTTTTAGTTTTTGATCTGGCATGGCCTGATCTGGCTCAAGTCCCAAAACATCCTGCCTTGGGTGAGTTCTGGGTCTACGCTAACAAGCTCTGCTTCTTAACTGTGCTGACTCTTGACCAGAGAACAGTACCTTGCAGAAATAATAGCTTGGGTTGCTGCTAATTTGAGGATCTCTGCACTTTTGCCTTATTATATACTGCGGGTAAGCTTTAAAAATTGTGAAAACTTTGGGAGCAGTTGAAACATGTAGTAATAAAGTCAGCAGCAAAGTATAGGAGCAACCATGCTAACTGAGGCTTGGCACAGGAAATCCAAAAAGCTCAAACAATAATTTATGGCACATCTTTAAGAATGAAAAAAGAAAGCTCTTACAAATAGGCAGAGGCATATGATACCCCCTAGCAAATTGCAAAGATTCAATCCAGATAATTGATTTAACCTAAAGGTTATCAATATGCAGATTAAATTTTGTTTTTGTCATTTTTCAAGGCTCATGAGTTTAAAAATCAAGTTGGCCAGCATTACTTGGCATGTTTTAAATTCCTGGGCTGATTTAAGATCAGCCAGTACTAGCAAATGCTGTTTTCCTTTCTTGGATGTGTCCCCTTGAGGGAAAATTCATTTTTCTGTTGTTTTTTTGTTTGTTTGAAACAGAGGTCCCCAAAAAGTCTATCTCGAGAGGCAGTGAATATGTTTCAGTGTACAACTGTCTCAAAGAAATGTTATGTACTCATCAGACTGGCACAGGTGCCTGGCAGTGGCTTTTGGCACATGTGGAAGTTCATTTTACAGCTTCTAAATTCCTACTGTGGGCAAATGGAAGGTGAATTAATTTTATGCCAATGTGTAAAACCACCACAGTATTTCGCTTTTTTGTTTGAGTATGTAGAGCAGAAAAATCAGTCACCTTCAAAAATAATCTTAAAATCTGTCATTTCATATTTTTATAGATATTCCTATACTGAAGAAGAGAGTCTCCTGCAAACTGGGAGTTGTCTCTATTAGAAATAGAAGTTAATAACCCGAAGAGGTTGTCATAAACCTGTGTTGGAATTTCAGACATAAACATGAAGAAAAGAAAATACAAGTCAACAAGAAAATGCTATACAACCCTTGAGACAGAAGTTGCTGGAGAAACATCTGGGAATATACATGTAAAATTTTACTTAATCTGACCTATTTACTGAGTGCTTCTACTATTATTTTCAGTTGATTAGTGCAATTATTCACTGAGAACAGATTTATTAATTCTGTTCCATAAATAAAATCATGCTAAGCTTATTTTCTAATCACTGATCATTGTTTTTAGACTTGCAGGGTGGAGATGAATACATTAAATATCAGTATGTCATGTTTGTTACTCTATACTTATCATTTAAGCTCGGCATCATATTATAAGATTAAATCACCCTCTGTCACAAGCATAGAAAAGAACTAAAAATTGGAATTATGCAAAACAGTTCAGCAGGATGGGGACAACTTAATATTTTCTGGCTAGGCCTGAATAGCTGTTAAAATACTTAAGCCACAGGATTGTACAAGGAGACTTTAACAGCAGGGTTGGGAAAGAGGCTGGAAGTTGGGCTCTCCCTACACAGAACTACCCCCAGCTCAAGGGCTGGAAACAGAGGATCTGTGTCTGCCCTAGCACTGACACTGGCAGCAGCCCAATTAGAAACGTGTGAGATATCTTGTTCACTGTCTGCTAATACAAGCACTCATGTGGAGCACAATTAATGCAAATCTACACTTTCTGACTACGTAGCTTTTTTCCCCTTTGTTGCTAAAACTGATGGTGAGCAAAGCTAATTTCATTCATTAACAAATGGTGTGTATAAATAGTTTCTGTAGGAGGGAATTGCCTGTCCTGAGCATGAAAGAATAAAGGATACAGACATCCTAGAAGCTCTTGCTCTACTGAGAAATAGTACCCTCTTTTAAAATGATTAAATAAAGTCTTAGCAGATTTATTCAACACTGTGAAGAGGACAGCTGAGATGCCTTTATATCATTATATTCTTAGGACTCATTTGATCAAAATTTGGGATATTATAGGCTACTTCAGAAAAAATTGACATTGCAGCAGCATGTTCCTGACAATCTTCTGTTTAATTTATAAGAATATATAAAGTCCTGACAATTCACAGGGAAAATCAAGTTTCTAGCAACAGTTCCAGCTGGAAATCTGTATTGATATAATAAGCTAAAATCTGACTCCCAAAGCTCCTTTCATTGTGTTACACCCATGCTGGGTCAAGCTTTCTTTTCAGTCATGTTTCCTGTATTTTCAAACAGCCTTCCTCAGATCCCAGCAAAAACCAAGCCAAAACAAAACAAAACCATACCTCTGCCTAGAGATTATTTAAATTACTGAGCAATGTTACTTTCACATACCAGGAGGTGGAGAGGAAGCAAAAGGAAAAGGAGCAGAAATATGTGTTTAGCAGCCTCAGAAAATTTTCCTAAATGACAGACAGCAGTTAAGGTCCATTTTAGAGAATCTCAATACAAGCCAGATAAATTCTCTATTTCCACGGAGCACCAGATGGCTGGAGCTGTTCCACACCATCCGTGGTCCAAGTCTTCTCTCTTGTAGGAGACAAATGAGCTGAGGTGGTACCAATGAAAGATGCTTCACAGAATATCTTCCCCTGCATTAAGGTTGTCACCATTTGGTAATTGACTGACATTTCTGCCAGTGCAAATGCACATGACAGTAGCGTAGGCATGAACTGTAGTCTGCCTTTTGTGCTATTTGTGCTATTCTCTTTTCTTTACAAGGTTTCAGTCCCAAATTATCCTCCTAAATAGAAGCCTGTCTATTTCCCGTGCTCAGTTAGTTCATTGCTCAGGGTTAAAATTTAGAAGCAAACACCACGTTTTTGTGACAGTACAGGTGAAAGGGATGTCTCTGTATTGATTGAAAGTCCATCTAAAGAAGCACCATAAACAATGATGGGCATTTAATCAATTGTTTAGATCCAAAAAATTCATTCTGCCTCTCACCACAGCTTTTCCTTATTCCAAAATGAAATTATTCTGGTGTTTAAGAGAAGCTGCTATTAAATTCTCTACAGTTGACAGAATTAAAGTGAAGACAGGAGCTGGTGAAGAAGGATTGAGTTCAGAGCACAGTTTATACAGATTGATTGCATATGACAGATGAATACCTTAGTGTAATAAGGAGCAGCTTTGTAACTTACTAAGAATTTAAGTGATTCTCACTTTCAACTTGCCATCTGTATCTGTGTATATGCACAGAGCTCTAGGCAGGCATTCTGGATTAGTGTAGCCTACAAAAAATGCATGTAGAAATGCTAAAAGCCCAGTCAGGCCCAATGTGCCTGAAGCATGTGGAAACCTTGAAGTAAATGCTTTCGTCATCCCATCAGCTTTGATATACAATTCCAGAGGAATTGGAAAGAGGAATGTGATGGCCCATTGTGGGAGAGCTTTCTCAGACGTTTTAATGATCATGTGCTTATGTCAAAGGATAAATTTTAATTTCATAAACCAAATAGCACTTACCCCGGCCTCCAATGGGCTGTAGTTTCAAGAAATAGCCACTAGACCAAGACCGTAAATGTTACTGTGGGAATCACTTAGTCTATAACACAGATGATGAATTGGGAATGAATAATAATTCAAAACTCAAAGAAAATTAAAAATCCAGTCTAGAGATAAGGAATACAGCTGCTGTTGAGTTTTCAAAAAAGAAAAAAAAAAAAAAAAAGAAAAAAACTTTTTTTTTTATTTTGTAATTTTTAGCAGATAAAAATGAAGACCAAGGGAAAGAAAATTGGTGTAGTTGGTGCAGTANTCCCAGAGCAGGGAATACAGTCACCCTTTAATCTTCTCTTTAAAGTGATCAAGTAAAATGTGGGTTTTCTTTTTTTTCTATGTTGTATGTTTCTCAGTTGTGTGTCTGCTCTGAGAATGCCTTTCACTGTTTTAGAGGCTCTTTTGAACAGCAGTTTCATGACCAGGTACAGTGGTCATGAATTCAATTCAGTGGTAATACCAGCACCAAC
The DNA here is from genome assembly GCA_013397915.1 of Daphoenositta chrysoptera. NCBI lineage: Eukaryota > Metazoa > Chordata > Aves > Passeriformes > Daphoenositta > Daphoenositta chrysoptera. The sequence goes on from VZRO01002612.1 coordinate 1,273,893, forward strand.
TGGTTTGCATTATGACAAAAGTATACTGGGTAGCTGGAAATGATATGAACTTTAAAAATCTGTAGAATCTCTATGATGCATACTTGGCGAATAAACAATAAAAATCAGAGAAGATGTACTTGTTTCACTAAGTATTGCACTTGTAGCGTCTGACACAAACTCCTGTTGCTAAATCCGTATTATGATGCCTCTGGTAATTTATGCATATGATGTATATGCCAAGGGTTGTGCTGGATATGTGATGTTTTCCTTCTATATATTCCCAGAGAACACACACAGAAACAGAAATTACAGTACATGCTCAAACAAAGGCAACAACAGGCCAAAGTGTCCATACTTATGTTGTTTAATACTGTGAGGCAAACAAAAACATCAACTTAAAAAGCACATAAATGTTGTGAACTTTGTTAGGGGCAAAGGATCCCTGAAATGTTCATTCAATCTTACATTATCTATAGTTTAATTTAAATGTTGAATTGCTTGACTGGATTGTAACAAAGCCTTTATAAAATGTCAAATGCAGCTGATTCTCTGGGATTACAATGCAACACATTTGTGTTTAACACGCACTGAAAGCATTTTAATAACCTAAGAAGTGTACCTGCTAGTCACATTTTAAATTTGTTTAAATCCTTTTAATTCTTTCCAGGTTTCTTCTTTTAAATCAGTGAAAGAATAAAATTTGGCATTTGAAACAAGCTACTATAATGAACAAAGCAGAAAAATCAGCTATTCAAATCTAATGATGTTTTTATTCTTCATTTTTTCTTTTGTGATTTCATGGAAACATAAAATTTTATAACAAATTACCTTACTGGTGCAGTTTGCTATACTGGAGATAGATGAAATTCATAGACAATTTGCAAGGTAATTACTGACCTCTTGGGTTGGCTGTCAAAATAGAGAAACTATTTTCTTTCACCTGCATTTTCTTAGTATTTCATATTCTACATTAAGTTAATGCTGGCAAAAAAAAAACCCTACAGGGCAATTGACAGACAATACCACTAGGAGAAATTTACTTTGCAAAATTAAATAAGGCTGCCAGCTTTCCTCCCCCATTTAGTAAACACATGTGCAACAATTGACTTCCACCCAGAGTATAATGGGAAGAAGATAAAATGCGAGCTAACAGTGGAAGACAACAGTGGAAAATGATTTCAGCAGGTGTGACTCAGAAATTTTAGTTAAGCATTTGTCAGTTTTGTAGTAATTTTTCAGATAAATTAGAACATAATGCTTAAAAGAAGTTTTGTGATATCTACCATTATCTACACTAGGTCAGCTTTACAAGAATGAGGCAAACTCTACTCTGTATGCACTAAAAATCTATTTTCTGAAGGTGTAATAGTTGTCCCTAGACCAGAAAGGCTTTCTGAAGAACAGCTGGTGGAGTGGACATGATTGGGAGTTAGCAGTAGGGTGCAACAGGAAATCATCTAAGTTGATTGATGATTTCTCAGGATACTGCAAGGGAGTTTCATGTACATATTTTCATGTATGAAATTGCAGAGAGAGAAACAAACACAAAACACATTACTATGTTTACATGTGTGGTGTCATTTTTCACCACACAACAGAATTTTTTAGAAGCCACATAAGATATAAACCACTGAGGATAACACTTCTGGAAATGAATTCGGGTAAACCAAACCCAATGTAAATATTAGCGGTGAGTAGCAATCCATCAAGACTCTACTCAGAAAATAAATATTTGACAGGCAGTGAAAAGTTTTAGAAAGAAATAATCTAATATACACTAGTCATGTCAAAAGATGATTTCTTTAAGGCTAAAATGTTAAACACATCATCAACTGAACTCTGAACTCGAGTATCACCTCATCAGCTAAATCGCATCCCCTAAATATAGATATATTTCATAGCTATTTGAATTTGAATAATGATGATCACATCCAAAATGTGCATTGGAGTCTAGTCCCTTTGGAGCTGATGATGCTGACTTCAAGACATGCAGAATTTTATCCTTCCTTTTATCTCCCTTTTTTAAAAGAAAACAGAGCCTTACTTACGACAAGGCTTTCTTCTCAGGAAATAGTAAACTGGCTAATTTTTTAATCTGTGGGATTTTTTAAAGACAGTCCACAAGTCTCATACATAATTTCCACTTTCCTCCCTTTCCTCTCCCCGCCATGCTTCTGTACAGCTATACCTTCCCTTGTCCTTTTAAAATTTTTGCCTCCTTTCTAGCTATTTTTAAAATTCTCTCTAACGAACTCTGTTTCCTCATGTTAATCAGCCATTTAACCTTCATGTAACTACATGAATTAACTACAGAGAGCCCCAGGATGACAAAGTCCTAGGATGGATTATATCATGGTATAAAACTCGTGGATTAATAGGCAATTAAAGCACTGTTCTTCCAAATAATCTTTTCTCCTCTTGCATTCTTTTCTAACCTGTAGCATTATGATATTTCTGACATATTTTTTCAGAGAAAACTAATTTTATTTTATATCTCGTATCCAATTTTCTGTCTTCTCATTCTTAGTGTGATTGAAAATTCTTGATATTTGTAATTCAATTTGAATTACTTGTATGGTGGCTTCTCCTGGCCTGAAAGTTTTTAGGTCGATCGGAGATGCTTCTTGCATAAAAATGGAGGAATAAAGGATGAAGAGACCTCTCACATCAGCAGAAACCTTTAAGACTTCTGCTTTTATCTATGCCTTATGTATTCCTTAGTAGCCTTTGCAAGTGCTTATGTTTTAAGATACAAGGCAGCAAAGAGAAAAGAGACTGAATGGGAAAAATAATTTTCTGAGAAAAGAATCCTTTTGAAAAATACGTTTGATCTGGATATGAAATACCAGCATTGAAGAAGACTCAACAGCGAACATAAAATTCACCCAAATCAGCAGAACACCTTTGTCTTTGCCAATTCAGCACTTTCTGGAGCAAGCAATTGATCTGCACTGCAGACACTTGACAGTGAAAGAGTTGGGCCTCCCTCTGGATTTGGGATATTGTGACAAATAGCCAGGGGTGAAAAACCAGTAAGTACCATCTGTTGATGCACCTAGCAGACAGTTAATGTGCTGCTATGTGTGAACTTCTCATGCCACGTGCAACTATTTCGCAGGTTTCCAGTACAGTTAATTTGAAAGTATTGAGAAAAAGTGGTACGTTACATTCTTTTGATCTAAGAGTAATGTAGTTTTGATAATTTCAAGAACTTTGTTTATAGTAGGAAATGAGAACAGTAGGTTTAATTACAGCACTTAGTCCTTATACAAAATCTGTTTGTATAAAATATAACAGATGAAACCTATTTCCCAAACTCTAGTCTGGGCTAGAGCTGTGAAAAAAATTCTCTTAATCAGCAATAGTGATGTATGGACCATAACTGTCCTGAGCAACAATGATTAGAAAAACCTTAATACAAGAACATTCATGTGGACAACTACCACTGGAATTGTACTTTTTTCCATCTATTATTAAAGAAAGATTTTAGGTACTTCTAAAAGAAAGGGATAAAAGAAAGAGGAATTCTCTCCCCTTCAACCCACATATTTCTGTTCTTCTCAGAAAACAATTTACAAATCTTCCATATATGCTTCCATATATGGCCTCCCAAAATACATCTTTTGCTTTTCTGCAAAATAAAACCTTGTGGAGGTTTCTGAGGTGTTGCATGTATTTTTAAGCATTCAAGAAACAGCAATAACAGAATTAATCTTTTCCTAGGGGGCAAGTTGAATTATGGATGACAAGCAGAATAATCAGCTGCTACAGCCAACCAGTCCAGTGCTAGAATCTGTTGCTACATTTTGCTTGTGTCCAAGGCAGTCTTCACCCTTCCAGCATCATCACAAAGGAAACATAAAGGCAAAAAATGAGAGCACTTTCCATCATGTAAATAAACACAAGTCATTGTTTTGTTTCATCTGATTAAACCCAAATTATGAGAATTGAACTTTTTGACTCTCCAGAATGAGTTTCACACCAATCTGACAAGATATTTCAAATCTCCTTAGAAGAAAAAAATAAGAGCTTGATATTGATACAAGAAATAATTTATTTAGAACAGGGATCTCTTAATATCTGGGACCGATTAAATGTGAACTTGATTTTTAAAGCAAAATGTACAACAGCTCAGGAGTCTATGAAAGTTGGTCATTGTCACCTCAGATATTAAGTCTTAGTAACTGCAGACAAGTTTCCAATGCAATTTCAACAAGCCACCTATTTGTTACACCTTCCTGCAGCTAATGTCTCTGACACAAAGTTTTTGTTAACCATTTTTTATATTATTTATATAGCAAAAATGCAACTGAAATGAGAACAGTCATAATTATGTGCTTTTCAGCCTTTAAAATGATCAGAAGATTCTCCTTCACTAACACAATGAATTCAATGGCTATACCAGCTTTTTGGCCACTGTTCAAGATGTCCCCTGTGATGGGAAGCACTCTGTTTATTTCCACTCTCTTCATAAATGTCTCTGAAATTTATAAAAGTGAAAGATCCCAGAAACTCATGCAAATTCTTATTTTCTTGAAGAGAAAGTAGGATATCTAACACCCACCATCTTCTGGTCCAGCCAGTAAGTCTTTCCATGGAAAAAAGCTCTGTTTAATACCAAAATGAGAGCTTGTTCCCAAGATGGCTTTATTCTTCACTGTATGAGGACGTCTATTAACCATGGACACTCAAACAGAATTCCCTTTACAATTTTTAAGGAGGATAGTTTTGTCAAAACTTTCTGAATGTAAAAATTTCAAAGGAGAAAGATTGGACCTCGATCTGAATTATGTGTTCGGTTGGGGTTATTTTTTGGTTTAATAATTTGATTCTTTAATTTATTTTTAACCAGAAGACTGATTTTAAAAGTTATAGAAAGTGAAAGAGTGATCCCCTCCATCTATACCATTAACTCTTGACAAAAACAGAATCACAGATGCATTCATATAAGAGAAAATGTACTTTTGTCCTTTTGGAAATATTAAGAGATACGTAGTCCATTTTGGGCAGTTAATAAATCTATTTCTTGTGTGTTTAAAGCCAGCTTATATTTTTTTTCTGCTCAAAGTTTAAATCCCATGGGACATGCTAGCTTTTTGAGACAGAGACAGTATGTAAATAAAATGTCATGGCTGTGCCTTGTCATTTTCTTCTTTTCTTCTCTACTTTGTTGCTTTATTGATTGTTACAGTAATCCATAAATATATGTACCATTGTTTTAATAATGCGAAATATTTACTTTGTAGCTGAGCCATTAATAGACATCACCAGTTGGTTTTCAGGAACATGACTAATACATCAACAGTAGTGGGTTTTATAACCTTGTCATTCACAGTGAACCAATATTCAAAGAAACTTGACTTGATTATGATTAAGGGCTTTGAAATTCTGGAGTACCTGTCAGTATAGAGAAATTACTGCTGCAGAAGATCAGAGAGAAAAAAATAATCCGGGCATGCTTTTCTGAATCAGCTGGATATCTCCATGATCAACTGTAGCGCTGCATTTGAAGGTACGGGTAAACAAATGTAGTCCAAGGTATAATCAGTGAGCAGAGAACAATAAAGGATTGCTTTAGTCACGGACCATATTCACTTCTTAGCTAGTTTGTTCTGAAGTGATGTCTGTCCAAGTATGCCCTTCTTTGTAACATCCCACGTTGGACAGTCCCAGGGCATGTGATACAGAACATGGCAGAACATGGGGAGCATAACTTGTTCTTAGAGAAACACATAGAAATACGTATTTTTTACGTATTTTTTCAGTGTTTGAAACTTGTACTTGTTAACTTCACAATGGTGCTCTGAGATGATCTACGCAATAAGGAAAGCTGGTACTGAAGCAGGACCACAGCATTGCTATCTCCTGTAGAAGCTAGGGACTGTGAGCAAAGATTAGATCTGCTGGATCCCCATCCTCCTGCAAACGTAGAGAGCAGTTATGCATGAAGGGTGTTACAGATGATGAGGTGTAACACAGTAATAAAAACAAGCCTGGGTGCCAGTAATTGTACTTTTAGATGTACAATCTAGAAAAGACTGTTCTGAATGCAGATGAAAAACATGAGATTTTGCAGAACAATATTTACCACTTTCATATGGTAATGTTTGAATTTTATCAAGAATACAAGTGGGTAAAAAGTATTTTGGTTCTGTTCCTAAACAGGGAAAATTGATGGAGTCAAGATGCAAAAAGCACCTTGTTCAAAAAGAAGATTAAATTTTGATGAGATTGAAAAGCGGTGAAAAGCCCTCCTATCAAATTAGAATCCCATTTACTCTATTTATTGAACCTAAAATTATTTGCCTTAAAATAATCAAAATTAAACTTAAAATAGGCCCTTTCAAAAGGGAAATTTAAACAACATATTGTATGTTTTATATAAAGGCACTTGGACAAGGAGAATTCTCTGCAAGGTTTAAAAGAATAGGCATGGTATTAGCAGGTAACTGGTAAGCTCCATTTCCGTCCTGGGATTGACATAGTTTTTTTCTCATCATTGTTTTTTTCACTATTCACTGAGAAGAAGTGATAAAATTCATCTTTTTATGTTCCTGAAAATTAATCTTTGGTGGTGAAAACAGAATTAAAAACATCAACTCCACAAAATTTGTGCTGTTTTGCTCTGTTTGCTTGATTATCCCAGAATCACAGAATATGCTGAATTGGAAGGGACCCTCAAGGATCATTGAGTCCTGCTCCTGGTCATCTCCAAGACTCACACCATGTGCCCAAGGACCAAACTTTAACCCTGTCAGGCTGGTGCTGTGACCACTCCTCTGAGGAGCCTGTTCCAGTGTCCAACCACCCTCTGGGTGAAGAACCCTTTTCTAATATCCAACCTCAACCTCCCCTGACACAACTTCAGGCCATTCCCTTGGGTCCTGTCACTGATCACCAGAGAAGAGATCAGTGCCTCTCCTCTTCCCCTCACGAGGAAGCTGCAACTGCAGTGAGGCCTCCCCTCAGTCTCCTCCAGGCTGAACAGACCAAGTCACCTCAGCCACTCCTCACAAGGCCCTTCACACCTTCATGGCCCATCACTCTCTAATACTTCAATGTCTTCCTTATCCTGTGGCACCCAGACCTGCCCCCAGCCCTGGAGGTGAGGCCGCCCCAGCTCAGAGCAGAGGGGACAATCCCCTCCTTGGCCCGGCTGGCCATGCTGGGCCTGATGCCCGCAGGACAGGGTTGGCCCTCCTGGCTCCAGGGCACTGCTGGCTCAGGTTCAACTTCCCACTGACCAGGGCCTCATGTTCTTTTCCTGGCACTGCTTTCCAGCATTTCATTCACCAGTCTATCTGTACATCCAGGGTTGCCCCACCGCAGGTGCAAAATCCAGGAATTTTCCTTGTTAAAATTCATATGGTTGGTGATTGCCCAGCCCTCTAAATTGTCAAGGTCTCTCTGCAGGGCCTCCATGCCCTCAAGGGAATCAACAGCTCCTCCCAATTTTGTATTGTCTGTGAACTTGCTTAGTGCCCCTTCCAGTCCTGTGTCCAAGTCATTTATGAAGATGTTGAAGAGCACAGGGCTGAGGGTGGATGCAGAACCCCCCTACTGACAGGTCACCAGTCTGATGTCACCCCATTCAGGGTAACCCTTTGGGTCTGACCCATGAGCCAGTTGCTCACCCATCACAAGATGTGTTTATCCAGTTGTGTGCTGGACAATTCTTCCAGAAGGATCCTCTGAGAGACAGTATGTCAAGCTTTACTGAAATCCAAAAAGATTACATCAAGCAGCTTTCCTTGATCAACTAGAGCAATAAACTAGTCTAAACCAGCTTGTCATAAAAGGAAATCATGTTTGATAAGCAGAACTTTCCTCTCATGAAGTCCTGCTGGTTATGACAAGTCTTTCAGGTGTTTTTCAATACCTGCCAGAGCAATTTTCTCTGTAACTTTACCAGGCACTGCATACACATTATCCTGCAGTGATGCCTTTGTGACGGACACTAACCCATGAGGCACAAAGACAGATTTTCATATGGGAATGTGCTGTTTCATTCCTTTGAAGGGAAGGCATTATTTAAAGGCACAATAAGCTCAGGGCCTCTTTCACACTGCGGGTGGTAAGGAGAGGAAAAATAAGGAGATATGTTTTTTTGCAGAGGCAGTTTGTAATAGTAATGACTTCCTAGAAACCAATGTGCTGGTACAAAGGCTATCTGTTTAGGCAATCTCACACAATAACTTCTGGCTTCTAAAATATAAACCACAGTCTACTTCTCTGTACACTCTAGAAATTGAAGGCAGTGGGAAATACCAGTAACTAATGCGAAATAAATATCTTCTGAAATAATGGAAAATATAGGAAGAAAGCGATGAAGCTACTTAAAATTTAAAATTTAGGCATTTTACTATGTGTTTTTTAAAGATCTCAGGGGAGGATAATCTTGCTCAAGGAGGCAACTTGCTCTGAGCTGAGATCTTAAAAATAACAGCTTTGTTTTTCTGTCTTATCATGTACCATCTCATCTCTGTAAACAATATGAGGTCTGAGATGGGCTTACAACCAGCTAAAAGGAAAAAGGCATCCAAAAAGTTTCCCTTTGCAAGAGAGTTATGACCTTTAAAACCTGTCACACCTGAAGCAGTGTGACAAAAACACAGGAGGTGAATCTGAAGTTATTCCAGAAAATTTTGCTTTATCTCCTTATGTAACCAGTTCATGAGCAGAAGGCAGCTGCTGAACTTTCTGCTGCTACAGCTTTGTTCCACCACCCAATGCAACAATGGGATATCTGCTCGTGCTTGAAAATTCCTGATTTATTACTAAACCTATGTATGATTGTAACCAGGACAACACTGTGGCTGTTAGTGAAATTAAAAGAAAACAAAGAACCAAATACCAAAATTTTAGTCCACAGAGAAGTTCCCCACAAAAATAGAAACGAAAAGGTATTAAGGACCACCTTGTACATATTCTCCAATTCATTATTATTTATCCTTCAGTGTTATGTACCAGGCAAAGCAAAAACCAACAAAGCAAAAACCCCTGCCATCCAGCCTCAATGTTCACTGTCTGATATGTGTCATGTATCATGTAATTCTTCAGTCCAGCTTCTTCTTGTTGTTCAGTTGTTCTAAATATCTGTTAATTGTTCTTTAATGCTAAACCTCCTGAATTCACTATACAGTTTTGAGTTGTTAAAGTCTTATCCTGAGTAAAATGAGAGTATGAGAACACCACAGGAACTACTGCTTTGAGAGATCCCACTCTCCCTTGGGTCCACCTCTGTTAGTGGTTTTGGTGAGATCAGATGGGCTCCTTGGAAGCAAAATCTCCCATTTTTCTCCACTGATTGTTCTTCAGTTCACATTATGCAGTGGTCTCTAAGTCCTTTTGTTTGAGAAAGAGAAGGTCTCTTCCCTTTTTCTTTTGAATGGGAAGATGCACCCCAATAGCATACGTAACACTGTTCAGACATCAGAAGGGGTTCAGTCCATGGGATCATATGAAAGCAAATGTGAAGTAAAATCTCATAAGGATCATCATCATCATCATCTTAAACCCTTGGACTTTTATCTTAGAAGGTACTCTATTTTTATTTCCACGAATTATCCCAAGACATAAAAAAGATAGAATTTTTATTTAGTTTTGGATCTGAAAGTTCAAAATTAATATGGCCATTTTTGCTGTAGGTTTCTGTTTCAAAAGAAAATATTTTTAATTATATCTTTGAAAGTTTTTTTCCTGAACTAGTTCCTGTTGTAATGTGTTTTTTTATTAAATCTGAAGTTATTTACTCAGAGGGGAATGGCAACCTGGCTGCTGTCCAGTTATGGATAAATAATGTTCAGGCAACCAAATGCCACAGAGATGTATCTGGTCTAAGAATAAAACAGGAAGGCTGAGGAAAAAAAGATCAGTATCTTCACAAGACAAGGACCTAAATGGAGGAATTCCTACCCTAAACATGTGTATATGACAGAAGTTGTCACCACAGGTGGGCAGATTTCCTGCAGAGAAATTCAGTTCAAAACTCCAGAATTTTTAGGTAGGGTGTGCATGTACAAAAAAAAAAAAAAGAAAAAAAAAAAAAAATCTCAAAATCAAAGACTTAGAAGCATTTTAGCTTTCTAGTAGCTAATGGGAGCACTTCAGGCCATTTGGAAAGGAAATCCAAATGAAATGATTCTGTGTCTCAGCTCATGGGAGGGGACCTCATATGTCAGTGGCAATCAGTCTGAAAAGCTCTCTTAGCTTCACAGAGGCTTTGCTGAGCAGCTGTCTAGGAATAACAATTTTCTGGCTCCGTTCTTGGACAAGTACACTGAGAGGTTTAGGGAAGGGGCAGGGAATGTCTGTCAAAATGCTTGCTCTCAGAGATCCTGCTTAGACTTGTACATGTTTTATGATGGGATTCTCTTCAGTGAAGTGAGCAAGACAGGGAAGGTTTGCTGCATTAGCAGGGCCAGTGAAATAATTTAAAAATTGAATACTGACTCACCATGAAAATTATCTCTAGGAAGTAACTTGTAAATCAGCTGCAAAAATGCATTATCAGAGCCCAGCATAAAGGCTGTCTCATTTGCAAAAATTACTAAGATTTATATTGTGGGGAATAAACTTACCCTTTACCACAAGAGTCCTGTGGGTGAAGAAAAGAAGCATTTCACCCTTTCGCCCTCCAATCTGCTTGGAAAAAGGACTGGTAGGACAAAAATTTTGGCTTACAAGTCTGAGCTGAATGCATGTTCACGAGTTGCTCTTCTTAGGAACTGGTCAGCAAGAAGAGTTGATGAAAAAAAGATCTGAGTTCAGCCATGTGTTTCACTTGCTTATAAGATGAAGCCTGTTTCCATTTCACATAAGGCCAGTGAATCTCATTCATTTACACAAAAGTGGAGCTGTTTGGATCTCATCATGGTGTGCTAAATTCAAGCCAAATGGAATCAGTACTGTGGCATTGCCTGATGTTTCATGGAATGAACATTCAGTTATGAGTTTAGGAGATGAAATATGGGGAAGTTGTCAAAGCAACTTTATAAGTGCTGAAAGGAATTCGCACAATGGTCAAGTCTAAACCAAAGTTAATCCTCTCCAATCCTACCTGGTTTAGTCCTTTCAAGCCTTGGGATGGCAATAGCCTGTGGAGGTGCTAAGAAGCTTCTGGTAAGAGCATCACAGGATTTCATTTTTCAGTCAAGTTCAAGAATCTTGTCACTGTTCACTTTGACTTGAGAGTGATGCCATAAAATGTGAACTATTATATTTTAGTTTAAAAATACCTCACACACTCAAGTAATATAACATTCCCTTTTTTATTGTACAAGGGTAATGAGTTGTCAGCTTCCTCCCCACTCTTTCCTTTACAGAACAAGATACATGCATCATCTTTCAAAAGAAGTAGTGCTGCAGTGACATTTAGAAAATGTTTTTCTGGTGTATGTGTCTATATATTTAAAGGGACTGAAATTTATTAAGTTAGATTTCTTAAACAATAAGAACAGAGCTCCTTTCTTTATGCACACTTTATACAGCAACTGTGATGCCTCTAAAGGTTATACTCATCTCACTGCAATAAAGAGGTCACAGGAAGGATGGTCTATTTTCACCACTGGCATTGGCTGGAGTTACTTTTTCCAGTGATAGGCAGGAGCACTGTACCTCATTGCTGGAAGGTTTTCCCAAAATCTGGGTGTAGAGCAATGGCACTGAGAGCAGATTCATAGCAGGGTGAGTGCCTGGGAAGAGCACCTGGAAACTCCAAGGAGAGGACTGTGAACCTCTGCGGCCAAATCTGTGGCTCATGTCACACCAGTGTGCAAGGCAGGGGGTGGCAGGGGCCCAACAAACCCAAAAGAGTAATCTTTGAGCAATCTTTTGACTCTGATAGTCCTGTGCCACCCACCAGGGGCAATGAGGACAGATGCAAGACAGAGGAACAGTGTCTTTGGAAGGGCAGCTCTGTAAGGTCTCTTTAAGAGATAATTGGTTTTCCTCCAGTTCAGGGATGATGAAGTTTTTCTGCATTTGCCAGGCCGATGCACTGTAGTCTTGAATTTTGATCAAACTGTCTGACATTAGGCTATTGACTTTCAGTGTGTGCTGAAATTCCTCTCAGATAAATTCAGCACTGTAGGATAGGACTGGATGTTGCTCTTGTCCCACACAGAGTCCAGGACAGTGCCTGACACACAATTTTCTTCTCTTTGTAGAACAGAGCTGCTTAAAAAAGCAAAATGGTGCCTTCCAGACAAGCACTATGCACATATCCCACCACCATTAAATGATGCAAATAAACTTATCTGTTTACATTGCAAATATAGTTGAACTGGTAGGTCAATATAGAATTAATTGAAGAACTTACTTGACAATGAAGACCCTTATGAAAAGGAACTCAACCATTAAATTACTTGCAAAGAGAACAGTGATGATGATTGGAGCCTAAACCACAACAGACCCCTACTGGAAAAAAAGACCAAATGGGATGGAATGAGTATTTCCCAGAATTTATGTACAGTACCTTGTACTCCAGATTTTCTTGCATAACTAAACCAACTGAAAGAGAAATAAATTGCAAAAGGGAATAATGTGTTAAAAGAAAAAAAAAAAGGAAAAGCATATAAATGTCTCTGAGGAAGATAAAACAGAAATGTCAGCAGCAAACCAAACTGCATTTTTCATGGCTATTGGTACTTAAATACCTGACAGCTCAAATACATCACACCTTATCTCTGAACCTAAACTGTTTCTCTCCTTCTCCATACAGATAAGTTTTACTATCTCCTATTTCATGGGGGAAGAAACTGAGGCAAAGGAGGAAAGTAAAATTGCCCAATATTGCCCACTTTTTTTGGTGTGGCCATTAGAAAGTACAGGCATGTTGGCTATCTGAAGGAGATGTTCAGATCATACTACCCTGCTTTGTGAGTAGAGAAAAAAGTAAACTAGAGGCAAATCCTGCTGCATTGTCTAGGAGACTGATGTGATTGTGTGGTTCAGGGCTGCTTGCAGGGGGCAGAGAGTCTGTGCTTCCACTGCTCTGAATCTGACAAAAGAAGATAACTGTGTACAGAGACAAAAGAAAAGTAGGGGTTTTTTTCTTCCCTCATTTTTGAACATTAGAAGAATACAGTATCTAGTCAGTAAGGTGTTTAGAAAGTCAGGGGTTGCCTGAGGCTTTCATTAAAACATTGCTTGAGGGAAGGATGAACAAGACGAATAATTAACATGTCTGCATGTTGCTTGGCTTGAGAGCAATGTTCCACATAATAGATGTTTGACAGCATGAATTCAGTCAGATATGCAGATTGCAAATCTTGCCACTTGGCTGAAACAGGCTTATTTTCTGGAGCTGGCCTAACTTACTAGGAGATTTATTTGCAGATGGATTAAAAAAAAAAAAAAAGCTCAGGGGCTTGGTACTCCAAATGTGGCTGATTTATTACCCTTGACTACATATATACATACCTACATATCTGTCTGAATAATGGTATAAGAAGAGATGTTAGAAAACCAACTCCTTCTACAGACTCTGGAGGTAGTTTTTAATCAAGTTTATGTTGAAGTTTGTTCTGTGCCAGACCTTTCTGATATGCACATACCTTCTCAAAGCAAAGCCTCTCACAGGACATGACTTGTTTTGAGCTTCCACTTGTCCACAGTAGGACTTGAAAAGTTGAGACACTGATGAGCCATAAGATCAAAGAGGAGGATCTGAATCTCTATTCATCAAAGAGATGTGAGAAAATAAAAGCTGTCAGGCTGAACCAAACTAACCTGTGCCTTTTCCCTGAAGGTGTCCAACTGTATATGATATGATGGAAATGACAGGTAGAAGCCTTACAGCAGGTGATAGTTTAGGGTCTAGGGACAAAGATTGTAACTCCTGTTCAGCAGGGCTTTGGTTATGTGATCCATTTTGAATTTGACTGATCCCTTTTAAGACTCACTTACCTTATTGTTCTCTCAAATATCCTGTGGCAATGATTTCCACAGCATTCTCATTACATACTGTGAAAACAAAATTCTTTGTTGTAACCTTGCTGCCTTGTGACTCATAAACTCTCCTCTGTTTCTTGTTTCATGAATTCTGCAAGTTTTTAATTTTATAGACCTCTATAACTGTGAATTTCACTCATAGTCATCTCTTTCTCCAGATAAAGAACTATCCTGCTTAGTTTGCCCTTGTATTGAAGCTGCCTCCTTCCTCTGATCATGCCTGTTGAGCACATGTTGCCCTCTGCAGCTCCAGGGCACTTCCCAGCAGTGAAGCCAGACTGCACATGTGCCATTTGAGGTGTGGGAGCACCATGCAGGTGCTGTGTAACACCGTAGCAGTATTTTTCTCTTTTGCTACTACTTACAACAAATCTTAAAATTTGCATTGTCTCTGGATCATTGACTGGAAGTCAGTGCCCTGAGGGCACCACCAGTCCTGACTGTCCCTGCCCACCCCTTCCATGGCTTCCCCATGCTGTCCACAGCCCATGGCCACATTCCAGCCACCCTTTGTCTCCTCCTCCCTTCTCACAGAGAGCATCCATCTCTCACTGCTCTCTGAGATCTGATTTTTTGGAGACTGTCCAATTAATCTCAGAGACCAGTCATGGAATGTGAATTGCTGTAACCTTCACAACTTGAAAAAGGCCATATGAAAAAATCAGACACACATGTTGTTTTTCAAATTACTACTGATTACATAAGTGTTGAAACCTAGTTAATTCCTTCAAGGAAATTTTGTACACAATGTCCAATGTTGTCAACTCCTTAAATAGTGTAATGCACGTTTATAGGGTTTATAGGCAACATTCAACTGTGTATTTTAGCTAGTGTATTACCTAAGTTAGGTTGTGTAGAGAGAGTAAGAATACTGCAGAATGATGTGACATACTCCACTGACTCATGTTGCTCAAATCACAAAAATGCTATATTTACTTTGCTGGTGTGTGAGATTTCAATCTCACGTTCTTCCTAAGTCATGAGTCTCTTTAGATCACAGAGGGCAGAAGAAATAAGGTGCGAATCATTAGAGTTTCCACTTTATTCTTTATAAGGAAGAAAAATAGTGTCTCCCCTGAGGAAAGAATAAAAAAAGACTGGGAAAAGGAAGAAACAACAAAATGTTGGAGCTTGTGGTGGGTGCAAATTTACCCAGTCTATGTTTATAACTAACTGAGGAAGAAGAGAAATGGTGAAATTGTGATGACTTGAGTTGCTAAAAAAGTCAGATGCTTGTGATTTTGCCAAATACCTGGGAACCGCCC
>VZRO01002612.1:1289133-1334925 GCA_013397915.1 Daphoenositta chrysoptera
TTAGGCCTGGGAAATTATTTAAGATTGATGTAGAATAACACATAGCGGGTAGGGGAAGTAAGTGCAACCATGGTTGCTAAGTTAGCTACCTCCACTCTAGGAAAGAGCAGCACTTAATAAAATCTCAATTCTAGAACAACTCCATCTTAAATTTTGAAAACATTCTGTTCCCTCCAGGTTTTAAAGACTATAACTTCAAGTACTGCTGACCTTTGTGTACACACGACTCTTATAAAACAATTCATTTCAGCTGAGCAAGAATGGACAACAAGAATGGACAACAGTATCCCATACAAAGTCCTTTAAAAATGAAAGCCTTTTATAGCAAAAAAGACAGAAAATTTGGTCTATACATTCAAAAGAGATAACATCCTTGTATTGCTTGTGTAGAAGAAAAGTTATTCTAAATAATCCACCATTTTCTGTTTAAAGACAGAATGTTGTGTTCAAGAGAATAGGTTAGGTGAATAAAATCAGGATCTTGTCTAGTAAGTATGGAACCCAGCAGAGTCATTGAGTGAGGAAGAGCTGGCTGCTGGCTGCTGTCACTTGAGAAGGGCCCCAGCTTCAGGACTGTGCTCTCTGCTTGGCTGGGGATGCAACACCTTCCTCTTTGTTTAAAATTGGGTAGAAGAGGCAGACTTACAAGCAGTACAAATGGCTAGAAAATGAAATTTTTTGGCTATTTAGCTTTGGCATATGGTTTATCCCTGGAGTAACTACATGCATATGAGTTAATATTTCTGTTCACATCAGTTGAAGCAAATCCCCTGTTCATGCCTTGTCCCAGGTGCTGGTTTGCACTGCAGCATCATCTTGGAGCATGCTGAGTAGCGCTGTCTTTTGGATGAAACAAAACGGAAAGATGTCCTCAAGGAGTGCATTCGTTGCACAGACTCCTAAAGACAGATGTATTTGAAACACAAGTGGGAACAGAGCTTGTCCAAAATAAAAGTCCCCCAAATTCGTAGTGTTGTCTCCAGGTCCTCAACACCAAAGCCCCATCTGGCTTTCCTGATGGGTTTCTGGGGGGCCACACTACTTGCTAGTGAAAACACAGCTCCTACAGTTCAAACCACCCAGGCATTAAAAGCTGCTCAGTTGCCAATCCACTTACCCTACATATGGAACAAAATTACACTAAAAGTGCAACACTCTTCCTCTTAGTTGTGCCTTTAGGCAACAGAGAAAAATTGGGATAGGAAAGCCTGAAAACAGATGTTCTCCACTCCCTCATTCATACCTTTTATAGAGACCTGTTTACTCCTAATGGCCCCGCTCAAGCTTGCTGTAAGAAATTAAATCATAATATGTATTTTCAATTAAATTGAGCCATGACAATCATTCCTTTTGGTGTCCAGCTCCAATCACCTCTTAAGAGAGTTTACACTGCCAATAGATGGAAATTGTATGTGTAATTTTGATAACGCTTTTGCTGACAAAGTCATTTAATTAATGGCAGTGAAATCTAAGATTGGAAGTTAACCATGCCAGACAAAATAATTATTGCCTGCTATAATTTTTCCCCCAAAGGCCACCTGCATTATTTATATGATCTATTAAATGGTGCATGCTTTTAAGTAGTTTAGTTACATTTTGAGAATGACCCATTCAAATCAAAACAGCATTTTTCTAACTCTGGATTATAAATGTCATATAAAATATATTTTTATAATTTAAAATGAGAACTATGAATGGCAATCACCTAAGTGAGAGAAGGAAAACAGAGATAAATTCGGAAAAAAAAGTTGACTGCTCTTGATTATTCCTGTGTTTGGCTTGGATGGTCTGGCTGGTTAAAGGGGTAGACTTGAGCAGCTTTCTGAGCTGAAGTTTCTCTGATGGCTCTTTAGGCAGTACAGTTTTGCCACACAATTTTATAGACTCTTGTGTGAGAAGTGCTGCTCTGCATCAACATATAGCTCTGCTCACTTAACCTATGTTAAATTTTACTGGGATGTGGAGTTATTCAAAGTAGGGCACTCTGCAGAGCCCTCCTCCTCAAGGACAATTGCTAAGTGGACAGTAATAAAAAGTGAAAGCAGGTGAAATCCTGCTATGAGATTTCAGTGGCATTCCTTAAAATATTTTAAATGTCTGTCCTCTGTTCTTCTTAGAAGAAGGAGAATATTCCTAGAGTTGCTGCAGATTGGGATTTAATTTTTGATCTGACAGATTGCTCTTGCCATTTCTTTGTACTGATGATGCCTCAGATGTTATTCCCATAGAAACTTCAGCAATAAAAAGTCTTCTGTATGCAACAGGAATTATACCAAATCTTAGTTACAAGGGATATGACAATTGCATACTAATGATTTTTTTTTTTGATTATGTTAATTACATGGTCGGTGTATAGAAATATTAAAATTTGTGGGTGCCATTTTCAAAGGTGTTTCTCGAAACTCATGCATCTAAATCTCCTTGGTACTATTCTCAGTCTGATTATTTTTTGTTACAGGGGCTTTAGTGAAAGCCAGAGGTGTTCAGCACTTTTGGAACAAATTTCCATAGCTAAATATGGATTTATGAATCTGCTGAAAACATCAGGGACCTTCTGTTCCCTCATAGGTTGTTTTATACATTATATAGCTGAATAAAAGGAAGTCTCTGAGATACAAGTTCAATTCAGTGAAAGCTGCAGCCTAATCTGTGAATATATGTTAGACAGTATTTCCATTTTTGTGGTTTGTATCATCAGTTATTTTTGACTGGAAAACAGATAAGAGAAAATAAACAGAATATTACCTGAGTAAAAGCGTATGGATGAGGAAAACCAAAGAAAACGGATGACCTTCTTAATTTATATAAACAGACATTTTCTTCTAAAGCTGAATGACTCTGAGACACAATAAGTGCTTTAAAGTGTTAAATCCAAATTGATTTATTTCAAAATTTTAATCAGCTACATTGGCACATACCTTACCTGCCACCAAAATCCTGGAACAGGCTTACAGATATTTGTGAATTGAACACCTTAGGGATGACAATCTCTTTGTAGCTGGGGAAATAGCCTGGTAGTAATGAACAATGAAATAGAACCACAGGACTCATCAGTCATTACTGTAAAGCTGAGACATATTTTTTTAAACCAGAGACATTTTTCCTCTGCCTCTGAAATTCAAGGGGTTTTCCAATCATACACCTTGTCCACATCCAGGCTCACACACAAGGGAGAGCTGTAAATTTTTTTGCATTGGTTATGATGTCTGTTTGTGAACAAGAAAGTAACAGAACTTCCAAATAATTTGTTGGCTTTGGCGTTCTGCTTCACGGTAGAAATCAAAACATGTGAGAGGAAGAGTTTGCATTTTATTTTTCATGTTGATTCAATTTTATGGATCACTGAGTTATTTAGACATACAGTACTTAACCTCCTTGTTTTTCTAATGAGAATTGACTGGTATGTCTTTTTTCTATTTCCTTACTCTTTGGTTGCTTTTGTTTTGTAATAGATATAATGAAACCTGTGGCATAATGGTCATCATCTTTCCTTAATAACCTTTTGAGAAGCTGTAAAAAAAGTCAAACAGATTCAAAAGGTTAAAAAATTACTAATTTTTCCTATTCAGTGCTTGGTTAGATTTAAAAAGAATTTTAAGGAAAATTGGAGAACAGCATTTGTTTTTGCACAATTCATGCTGCACAATGGCATGAATTAAGCACGGAAATCTTTATTGGAAATCTTGTCTTCTTGAGTTTAGACCTTTAATATACCTTTTTGGACTGTTTAGAGTTGGGAAATTTTTTTTGTTTGTTCTTGGTTTTGGGGTTTTTTTTTTGCAGGAGTGTGCAGAAAACTGAATTACTGAATTGAATTTTTGCAATTTATATCACTGAAAAAAATAGATTCGTCCTGTACCCAAAGGCAGATTAATTTATTGTAAGAAACTAAGTGTGATCATCTTTTCCAATCCTTCCTTAGCACTATATAAGTATTTTTAGGCACTCAGATTCATTCATAGTGTGAATCAATTTGGAACACTGAGGCTGTGTCTGAAGACTTGAAAAATAACATTATTGCAATATTCATTTTCAATAAAACTAGTCAGACAAGAGAATGATTACCATTTGCAAATAGTCATGAAGAAGTGAATTAATTTTATGAAAGTGTGATGGACTAAAGTACTTCAAAATGATCATTATCGCCACTGCATATAGCTATGCTTAATCTATATTTTGAATATACCTTTATTTAACCAGGATGAAAAAAGCTGCCTAAAATTCCTTTTGACATAGAACATAACAAGATAGCAATCTCTGCAAAACTCATAATTCTCAGGGAATTTGTTAACCAATTATAAACATAACACAAAATATCAATGGCTATGATGTATTTTAAACACAATTATGATAATAAAGCATAATCAAATATGTGCAAGCAGTAGCAATTACTAGTGCATATCATTAAGCCATCTGCTAATTAATCCAAAGCAATAATATGGTTTATTTAATAAGTTTCAGCATTTCCCTTTGAAGATGTGTACAAAAAATAATAAGTGGTTTGTGTCTGGGGAAGCAGGAAATGGTTCTGAGACTTGAGTTTTGTAATAACCTGGAACCTCTCAGAGGTTCCTATTTAATTGTTGCCACTGCTGAAATAATTTTAAATATCGTCAGGCTGCTGTGAGGAAAACCTGGAAGAACAAGAGTGTGAGAGCTGTTTTTGAGTGGAAAGCAGTTCACAACAGCCACCAAACTGATCACAGAAGATGTCATCTCGAAGGCCTGAAATGATAGGAGAAACTCCTGTTGATTTCATGGGACTGCATATGGGATGGGAACACTCAGTACCATAAAATACAAACCTGTTCAGTTTTACTACCGAATTCAGTAGATTTATGTAAGTGTTCCATCTGGCTAAATACCTCGTAGTTAGTGTCTGGTATTTTAAGTATCAAACATTTTTTCCTGTCATCCTATAATTTCCTGCTACACATATAGAATATGTTTTGTTCTTATTCTCTCATGTGAATATCTAATATCCGTTTCCTTATTTCCTCTGTGGAAAAGTCCATTCTGGCAAGTATAAAGAACTATCCTCCTGTAATGAAATAAAATATTTAAAGTATATTATAAGCATAGCACTCCCTAAAGATTTAGAAAACATTCTTTAAACTGCACATAATACATCTAGTGCCAAGTCTTTTGTCACAGCTTCATTTTCTTAAAGAAGGAAAGATGTTGCAATTTAGTGCTTTATGAATTTTGTAGTGTTTGAACTGCTACTTCAATAAATGCTAAATTAGCAATATTTGTTTTAAAAAGGGACAGCTTGTGCAAACCTTAGAGAGATGGAGGATTAAGTGATACTTTCATCAATCAAGATGACATTGTTTTTCTGGAGATTGAAAGGGGGGCTGTGAGAAGGCAAAGGGGGGAGCAATCAAATTTCATTTCTCTTGAAGGAAGTACTGCAGGGATTTATCAGCTGGCAAGTCAAATGCAGAAAATGTCATCTGATAAAAGGCTGTGGTCTGATCCATCAAATCCTCTGAAACTCTGCTGAAGAAAGTATGGTGCAAAGAGAATAATTTCAGATTTAAACCACTGTATGGGTAGAAGCATTTCATACGGATTTTATCTGACAGTAAGATTAAATCAGCTCAGTTAAAATCAGAAAAGGAGCACTTGAGTTTTCATGGTCCTTAACTTTTTCAAATAAAGGGAAAACATGACCTTGTGTGTCTTATTCGTTTGGACCAGAGAGCCAGAACAGTCAGGGTCATGTAAATTGAAAGTAAAGAGAATTTACAGTACAAAGGGAGCTTACTTTGCACTGCTCATAGTGACACATACTGCTGCTGCTGCCTGAAGGGGAAGGTTGTTGAGTGACCAGCTTACTTGCCACTGACATTCTGTGAGGTGCATCGCTCCTGCTCTGTGAATGAGTCCAGCTTTTGTTTTTAAACCCAACCCAACCGATTTGATCGCTGGCATAAAGCAACCCTGATAGTGGTGGCCTGGTCTGTGGCATCAGAACTGTGAAGCAGAGCTAGCCTGGGCCAAGCCCCCAGTAACCAGCTCACAGACCTTGCACAAAACTGGCAGGACTCCTGAATTCATCTTACCTTCTTCAGTCTCCTTTCAACAGTTAGTTATGCACTGACACTAACCTGCAGGTCCCCTCTAACATGCAGGTCTCTAGTGCACAAGCCGGCTTTTCCCTTCCAGGTAAGGGAAACATCATCCAAGCCATGTCCACAGTGGGTGGCAATCTGGAGACAGTTCCTAGCTGAGTTGGCAGGAGAAGCCTCTCTGTGCTTCCACTCAACGCCCTGCCTGCCCCATCATTCCTCTCCAGGCAATGATTCACCTCCTGGAGCAGGCAGAGAAACTGCACAGCTGTGTGCCCGGAGCAGGACAGCCACCCTATGCCAGATTTCCCCTCTTCCTGCTTTGCCAGTGAATTGTGTTAATCCACTTCGTTTCACTTCTGTCTCATGAGGTGAAGTGCAATCACAAGCAGAATATGCACCGTCACGCACGACTTATACAACATTATGTGTATTTATTCTTATTACTTAAGCACAACCTTCCACCTGATATTGAATCCTTCACAGTTATGTAAAGCCATCTTTATCAAAAAGTAGGAGATAATGCCAAATGAGCTCACTACAGAGGAGTCAATGTAAGCTAGCAATTACAGCAGAAAAAAAGAATGATTTATACAAATATAAGGAAAAGCATTTTTATTTGTGTGTGAGAGGTCTAATAATAATATTTAAAAATTATCATTTGACGTCTCAGTCAAAATAAATAACACCATTAAAAATATTATTTTACTGCTGTCTGGGACTTAAAAAGACATCAGCTTCCACAGATCCTAAGGAAATCAAACAGCACATTTTTAAACTGCAGGTTACCAGTATAAAACAAAATATTGCCATTGGCACTTTATGCAAATCAAAGAAAAAGATAGTTTTTCAGTAAATAAAGCCAGAATAGACAAAATAATAAATGCAGCTACAATATGTTCATAGTTCTTCATGGCAAAAACCTACAGAGACTCAGACTCATACAACTTAATCTATGCATAGGAACTTTGATAAGAATTTCATGCAATAGAAGGATTATTTGAGGGGGTGAAGTAAAGGAAAATCTAGTGTATCAGGAGCTGTTATTCAGACTTGAAAGCATGCAAGTTTCACAGTTTTTAAAACCCAGGATATTATCATAGAATCAGAAATCAATTAGACTGAAAAGGACCTTTGAGATCATTGAGTCCAACCTATGACTGAACACCACCTTGTCCACTGGCACTTAGTGCCACATCCAATCTTTTTGTAAACACTTCCAGGAACGGTAGCTCCACCACTTCACTGGGCAGCCCATTCCAATGCCCAGTCACCCTTTTTGTGAAGAACTTCCTAATGTCCAACCTAAACCTCTCCTGGGGCAGTTTAAGACTGTGTTGTCTTGTCCTGTCTTGTCTTGTCTTGTCTTTGTTTTGTCCTTGTCTTGACCCTTCACCAGCCTTTTTGCCCTTCTCTGGACACGTTCCAGCAGCTCAACAGCCTTCCTAAATTGAGGGGCCCAGAACTGGACACAGGAATCAAGGTGCGGCCTCACCAGTGCTGAGTACAGGGAAAGAATTACTTCCCTGGTCCTGCTGGCCACACTATTGCTGATACAGGCCAGGATGGCATTGACCTTCTTGGCCACCTGGGCACACCCTGGCTCGTGTTCAGTCTGCTGTCGACCAGCACCCCCCAGGTCCCTTTCTGCCTGACCACTGTCCAGCCACTCTGTCCCCAGCCTGTAATGCTTCAGGGAGTTGTGTGGCCAGAGTGCAGGACCTGGCACTTGGACTTGTTTAACCTCATATTGTTGGACTCAGCCCATAAACCCACCCTGTCCGATCCCTGTGAAGAGCCCTCCTACCCTCCAGCAGATCGACACTTGGTATCATCTGCAAATTTGCTGGTAGGAGACTCGATCCCCTCATCCAGATCATCAATAAAGATGTTAAACAGGACTGGCCCCAGCACAGATCCCTGGGGGACACCACCACTGTCTGGCTGCCAGCTGGATGCAGCACCATTCAACATGCTCTGGCCCAGCCATCCATCCAGTTCTTAACCCAGTGAAGAGTGAACTTGTCCAAGCCATGGGCTGCCAGCTTTTCCAGGAGTTTACTGTGGGAGACGGTGTCAAAGGCCTTGCTGAAGTCCAGGTGGACAATATTCACAGCCTTCCCTTCATCCACCAGGCAGGTCACCTGGTCATAAAAGATCAGGTTGGTCAGGCAGGACCTGCCCCTACTAAATCCATGCTGTCTGGGTCTGATCCCCCAGCTATCCTGCAGGTGCCGTGTGATGGCACTCAAGATGATCTGTTCCATAACCTTACAGGGCACTGAGGTCAGGCTGACAGGCCTCTAGTTTCCCAGATTTTCCTTCCAGCCCTCTTATGGATGATTGTCACATTGGCCAGCTTCCAGTCATCTGGGACCTCTCCGGTGAGCCGGGACTGACGGTAAATGATGGAGAGCAGCTTCGCAAGCTCGTCTGCCAGGTCCCTCTTCACCCTGGGAAGGATTCCATCTGGTCCCTTAGACTTGTGAGCATCTACATGACTCAGCAGGTCTCTGACTGCTTCCTACCAGATTACAGGGGGGTATTCTGCTCCCTGTCACCATCTATTAGCTGAGGAGGCCAGCTGTCCTGAGGATGACCTGTCTTATTACTGAAAACCAAGGAAAAGAAGGTGTTGAGTACCTCAGACTTTTCTTTGTCTTTGGTGACTATATTCCCCACCACGCCCAATAAAGAATGGACCTTTGCCCCTCTTTTTGCTATCAATGTATTTATAAAAACATTTTTTTATTATCGTTTACAGAAGTGATTATGCCTGGCCAAGGCTTCCACTCATCTCCTAGGTCACTCGTTGGTTTTTGTATTTGTGTCTGCAGTAACTATCTCAGGCAAGCGAGATACAATGTTTTGTCAGCCAAACTCCAAAGTAAATGTATGGATAAATAAGTGTTTTGGTTTCTTGGTTCCCTAATGGGTGTAAGCATATGTAGGAGTCTAATGTTTCATCTTCATTTTCCACAGTAGCTCAAAAAAAATCTTGAAAACAGTGAAGATGTTTTTTGGGAGCTGTTGCTCTGCAGTAGGGACAAGCCAATGTTCAAATCTGGATTTAGAGACTCAAAAATATGGGATGCATTTAAGGTTTGTGAGCAGGTTTTACACATTCCAAAGGCAGAAACAAACTTGAGAAATTGGGTATAACTTTAGGCTTTGGTGCCAAGGCCTGCTCAGAGGTGGAAGGGAATTGGCTCTCTGCACAGATGATTTCACTGCTTACAGTGATAGAATAGCTATGAAAGAAGTTTTCATGCCTCCCTTCATCTTCCACTGTCCTCATTTTTCCCTCATTTCTCTTCCACTTTTAAAACATAATGATGGACAAATGCTTTTTTTCACCAAAATTTTCCATTGAGCCCAGTATGCAGACACATTTACATGCAAATCATATAAATATGCATATGCAAATTATATAAAAATGCTCTGTGTTATTCAAAGACCCTATCAGGAATGAGGCATTGCATGCCTCAGCGGGTAATACTCAGTCAAATATTCCAGTGATTTTTGTATTGTGTCTGAAGTGAATTATGAAGAATTGTTGAGGGTGAGAAATGACCTTCAAGCCCATTAAGTACATTAGAGGCTGATTGTTGCACAGCCTTTCAGGATGGTAACTAATTGCTTCCAAAGCAACCCTGGCACTTCTGATTTTTTTTTTTTGTTATTAATAATCTTGCCATTTATGAGTTCCTTATTCTTTGATTAAAAATTTTGTTCCCTTTTTCAATTAACATTCTTTTTTCATGTTCCGTGTTTCTGCTGTAGTCCCATCATCCACACTATGATTAAAGATGATGCATTACCAGCATTAACTTATCATACACCATTTAACACTCATGACAGTTTTTTTCCTTTTTTTATATGCCTTTTCCCCTTCTTCTTCCTTTTTGTTAAATACTATTATACATGAATTTTCAGTTTGGCCTTATTTTTCTCTAAAAACAACCAAACGAAATTTCAAGTCTATCAGTTTTTTTCTTTGAATGCTGCATTATCACCACTGACATTCAAAATACAGGAACAGAAATCAGCTTTAAAAAGATTTTATGCTTGGTTGGAAAGACATCAGTGTGCATTATATGATAGGCATTTTACTTCGTTTTTAAAGTAATGCTTTAGTTCCTCATTTTTGCATGAACTTTTAACTCCCCCCCCCAAAAAAAGTGGAGATTCATGTCTGCCAACCTCAGTGTGATCTGTCTGCTTAGAGGTATTTCGTAGCTCTCTGGTGTAACCCCAGGTAGAGGAGGCACTCTGGATTTTGCGTGAGCTGGAGGAGAAAACGTAAACTGTAGGTAATTGGTAAACTGCGATGGCATCATGAAGTTCTTCTCAGGATATACTAGAGGAAAGGTAAATCCAAGTTGTTTTCAGTGCTGATGGAGAAAACTGTTGCCACCATCCTGATCCACCAGCATTTGTGTGGAAGGAAGAAGCAAGCTTTCTCTCCTTTCTCGCAGGCTGGGACGTGACTGGCACAAGAATCCCTCTCCTACATTGAGTATTACCATATTCTGCCTGTATCCATGAAAAAAAAAGTGTGGGTGCTATTTGAGCAGGAAAGCATTGCTTAGCATAAATGAATTTATAATTCCTCCTTGCTTGTGCTTGGGGAAACACAACAGAAGACAGCTCTGAAACAGCTTATAAAAGCTAATTCAGAAAGAGTCACAAGTATAGCACACTATTAACTGAATTTCAGATATGAAAACAAGGGGAAAACAATGGAATTTATATTTAAAGATGTCTAAATGAAGAGGAAGAAGTATACTCCATGGGCCTTTAAAAAGCATAAATGTCTACAATGTGCCCTGCAGAGAAAATGAGATCTCCAAAACCACTTGCCATTAGAGCTGCAGGTTCTGCAAATCTCTGGAGATACTGTAAATTTTATCTGAACTTGTAAATATCAATTTCAGTGCTGTTCCACTGGGAACCAGTAACTCTGATTTGAGATCTATGTCAGATCCTTGATTAAGCAATAGTAATACGTGGAAAAGAGAACTTTTAGATGTGATTACAAGCCACTGTGTTTGTACCCTTTGGAACTGGTGTAGTGGGTTAACCCTGTCTGGATGCCAGACACGCATCCAAACCTCTCTATCACTCCCCTCAGCAGCTGGACAGGGGAGTGAAAATATAGCAAAGGCTTCATGGGTTGAAGTAAGGACTGGGAGAGATCATTCATCAAATACAGTCATGGGCAAAACAGACTTGAATTAGAGATATTAATTGAATTCATTACCAACAAAATCAGAGCTGGATAATGAGAAGTAAAATAAGACCTTAAAAACACCTTCCCTCCACTTCTCCCTCCTTCTCAACTCTCCCTCCTCTTCTTCCAGCAGCACAGGGAGATGGGAATGGGGGTTACAATCAATTCATCGCAGGTTCTTTCTGCCAATTCTCTGGTAGAGGAGTCCTTCCCCTTCTCCAAGGTGGGCTGCCTCCCATGGGAAAGAGTTCTCCACAAAATTCTCCAATATGTGTCCATCCCACAGCAGCTGTTCTCCACAAACTACTCCAACTCACGTCACTGTTTCATGGTGTGCAGTCCTTCAGGAACAGGCTGCTCCAGTGTGGGTCCCCCATGGCATCACAGGTCCTACCAGGAAACCTGCTCCAGTGTGGGCTCCTCTCCCCATGGGTCTGCAGATTCCTGCCAGGACTCTGTTCCAGTATGGGCCTCCCATGGGGTCACAGCCTCTTTCACCTGCTCCATTGTGGGTCTCCTCCAAGGCTGCAGGTGGATCTCTGCATCCCTGTTGACCTCCATGGGCTGCATGGGCTCAGCTGCCACACCATGGGCTTCACCACAGACTGCAGAGGAATCTCAGCTCTGGTACCTGGAGCACATCCTCAACCTCCTTCCCCAGTGACCTTGGTGTCTGCAGAGCTGTTCCTCTCACATGTTCTCACTCCTCTCTTCTCTGGCTGCCATTACATCTGCAACATCACTTTTTTTTTTTCTTCTTAAATATGTTATCACAGAGGTGTCACCACCATTTCTTACAGTTGCTTTCTAAAGCTTCCAGAGCAGGGGACATGGAAAGGGAGGTGCTCTCCTTGGAATCCAATGACAGGACACATGGGAATGGTCCAAAGTGGCAGCAGAGGAGGTTTAGACTGGACCTTAGGAAGCATTTCTTTACCAAGAGGGTGGTCAAACACTGGAACAGGCCTCCTAGAGAGCTGGTTGATGCCCCAAGCCTGACAGTGTCTAGGAGGCATTCAGACAATGCCCTTAATAACCACCTTTAACTTCTGGTCAGCCTTGAATTGTTCAGGCAGTTGGACTAGTGTTAGTTGTAGGTCCCTTCCCACTGAAATATTCTGTTCTAGTGTGTTCATCCAGAAGGAATATAATAAGCTCTGAAGAGACAAGCTAAGAAACACCAGTTATTACTGAAGACACATTTGAACTGAAGTATTTGCCATGGAATCTGAAGCAATTTACATCTCCTTTGCTCTCAAATGCTCTTGTGGGTCATTGCCAGTTAAATTAGGATTCTTACCCTGGTCTTTGTCTAGTCCTGTGTAGTATTTCTTACAGTCTTACTTTGGCATTTCACCCAGTCTAATTTCAATCTTTATTTTTGACAGTTCATACAAAGGTTTTACAATGGCTAGGACATGATAACTAATAAGCTTTGTAACAGGGCTTGTTTTCTTAAGAGTTGCAGTGAAAATGGCCAAGGGTTCTGAGAATTCTACAGTTTGGACAAAATGTATCAAAAAAAGTTAAGTTTTCTGAAGTGCCTTTAGTTGAATTTTAGTGTTGGCAAAATAAGCCACCATATTCAGCTCTTTGACTAGGTATTTTGAACTGGGGCACAAAATTCTTCTAAAGTAAGAAAGCCCTGCAGTTTTGCAGCATACTAAGCTGATATGTCTAGCTTTCCCCTAAAACAGCACTTCATCATAAAAATAGAGTTAATATATATCCTACCAAATCAACTAGTCAAAAAGGGGATCTCATTTTCTCACTGGAGTGAGAGCAAACTTGACAGTTTTCTTCTACAGCATCTGTCATAATTCCTCTCTATATTCTCACTCTCTAAACCCAAAGCATTTAAAATAGAAAAGACTTTTATGATATTTTCTAGATATATGTTTGGGCATAGTAGGTGTGAGTGCTTAAAAAGCATGATTCATATAAAAATGATATTTCTTGTATGACATCCAGCAACAACATAAGACTGAGATGAGAATGAAAATAATCACCTAAATAAGCGCTGCAGAGGGGTGTTAGAAGGAATATTTTCCACCATTCAGGGAACTTCATCAAGACTGAAATAAATAACAAAAGTCTAAGGAACCCTGTTGTTGGATTCTGTTCTTCACAAACAGCACCTTTCAAGGTACACCAGAGGCATATTTCAGTCTCTCTGAGCATACCTCTTTCATGTGCCAACATTAAGTTCCACATGCTGGCTTGGTTTTGCATCCTCATTAAATTCTTTTGTAAACCCTTCATGTCCTCCAAGTATCAACTTTAAAAATCCTCCTGCTTTTGTTGTCTATAAATTTTGATGCACTCCATATCAAATCAATTTCTAAATCACTAATATATATGTTAAATAGAAAATAGCTCCAGGCAACCTCATCCGTCATATTCTGCCCGGAGAATCCTTTATCATTTATCATGATCCTTCAGGGGCCCACTTAGGACCTATTATTAATCTATTTTCCCTGACCAGTCTTCATACCTCCCTCATGACTTTTCCTAGTTTCTTCTGATCTATATTTGGAAAAGTGCTGCTAATATAAATGCAAATCCACCTCACACTGTTAACCTGTTAACCATAGCAGACAAAGATCACATTTTTCTCTATGATATGTTTCCAGATTCATGCTGACACCAGCTAACAACTGTTTGCCTTCAAATACTTTACTACATTCCCTAAGTATGAAGATGTTATCCCAGCTTAGACAATATTAAACATTGGCATCATCTACTTTCTTAGCCTTTGCCAAAATGACAGAGTTGGTCCTCTAGGTTTTGCTAACAGATGGTTTCATGTGATTCAAAATGGAAGATCAGAGACATCTCTCAGGCAGTACAAATAATTCCTTCTCTAAATCAAAGTGACTTCACCTTCCATGGTTCTCAGCTGCATCATGCTTTCTCCTTTGCTGTGTATGTTACTTACACCATCATGTTCCAGGAGACAATAAGGATTAGCTAACTGTTCTCCCTCTCTCAATAACTGCAGAGATCAGGCACGTAAAGTGGGTGTTTAATTATCCTACTGTTATCCCATCACCAAAAAATGATTGCTTTATTATTTTGGCAGGAAATTGTAGTCCTTGCCTCTTACAAATACTCATTTATCTTACATCTTCTGCTAGTTATCTTGGCTTTCAACGTCTACAAAAGCACTGTGTAAAGTGAAAACAATAGCTGTATCAACTGCTTTGCAATGTTCAGGAATTCAAATTCCAGTTCTAAATTAAGGCAGAGCAAAGATTTTACTCTTATTACTGAAGCAGTGGGCATCACTCCTTAGCCAAGGTCAAGGTGCAGTTGTATGGCTGTAGAGGTGTTTGTTGGGTTTGGAATATTGCAGTGAGAAAAGGGACGCAGGTGGCAGCTGGAACAGGTTGGCCCTACAAGATCTGCTGAGGTGGGTTTCTCTCTGGGACAGGGAAGCAGCAGTCAGCTGCAGTGTGCCAGGTGTTACATGGCCAGACAGCCTGGGCTGCAGCACTGCTCCAGCTGTGGGGAGAGGGGCAGAGGGGCTTTGGGCAGGCGCGAGAACGGGAGGTCTTCACATGGACTGAAGAAAAGGTGTTTTTCTTCCTTCAAGGGCATGGGAGATTTTCTTGAGGTTCAGATACCTCAAGACTCAAGGGGCAGTTGAGTAGCAGACTAACTCTTGGGGTGATGTGGCCCCTGAAATAGGCAAGGCAGTAGCTAAATGCACAACCCTCTTCTGTCCAAATCTGATAAGGATGAGAAGAATTTTCTATAGTCAGTGAATGTACATACGTTCTACCCCCCCTTCCTCTTCCTATATATAGTTATAGTACCTCCTTCTGGTACTGTAACATATGCCTATTTGAAGTGTAGTGCAGCTGTTATTTTAAGAAGAAAAGCTGTTTAATTGGGTAATTAAACAGAATATTGTTTCTACCACTCATAGAAGCTTTTTTTTTAATATTTGAGGGAAATGAAGGCAAGTCACAATACATGTTATCTCCAGCCAAAGTTGTGCATACTTATTCTCTAGTAAGGAATACTGGCTAATTTTTTAAGAACTTATTGAAACCGCAGGAGTTAACCACATTCATGTGCAGGAAGGCTGGGAATTTTGGAAGAAGCTATGCTTGGCTAAGAAGGCAGAATCTTATTGAACTAAAACACAAAAAGGAAATATACAAGAGGTAGAAGAAGGTAAAGGGATAAAAAAAAAGGTAAAATATTGCCTGGGTGCTTAGGGATGAAATCAGGAAGGCCAGAGCCTGTCTGGAGCTCAGATGTGTGAGGGACATTTAGCACAATAATAAGGGACTTTACAGTCATGCTATTTGTAAAACAAAACTCAGAAAAAAGTAGGGATTCACTGATGGCTAGAGGGGACAAAAATGAACAATGTTGAAAATATTGAAGTACTCAGTGCCTACTTAGTCTGGTAAGCAAAACCTTCTTCCAAACCTTTGTATTCATCAGGAGCATTTGAGAAGGGGGAGTGCAAAAAGTAGAGTAGGAACAATATGTTAGGGAATCCTTAGTGAAGCTGAACTTGAGATCTGTGAAGATAATAGGATTTACATAAGGATGCTGGCAGAGATTGTGGATGGGATGGTGATATTATTATCATCATCTGTGAAAAGAAGTGACAAACAGGGCAGGTCTTTTAAGTGGAAAAATGCTAACTTGATGCCTGTTTCTAAAGCAGGCAAGGTGGAGGACCCAGGGATCTACAGGCCAGTCATCCTCCATTCAGTCCCTGGGAAAATTGTGGAGCACATTCTGTTGAAATCCATTTCCAAGCTTGTGAAGGACAAGAAAGTAATTAGGAACAGTCAACACAGATTCATCAAGGGCAACTCTTGCTTAACCAACCCCATGGCCTTCTGTAGAAAAATAATTGGCAATGTGGATAAAGAGAGAGCCGTGATATTAATGAACATTTATTTCAGTGAGGCTTTTCACACTGTATCTCATAGTATTCTCACTTGTAAGCTCAGGAGGTGTGAGCAGGACAAATGGGCTGCTAGGAGCCTGTCTGGACTGGCAGGCACGGAAGGTAGTCACCAGTGCTTAATGTCTGGCTGGCAGACTGTGATGAGCAGAGTAGTCTTGTAGTCTCTCCCTCAACACTGGGGTTCACATTGCTCTTTGTCCTCAGAAATGACCTGAGTGGTGACACACAAATCGTTCTCAGCACATTCACAGATCAGGGGCAGTGACCAACGCAATGAATTGCAGAGTTCCAACCTAGAGAGGCTTTGTGAAATACGAGAACTAGGCCAACAGCTGCCTGGTGGAGTTTACCTACATGTAAAAGGCCTGTAACCAGGATGGGAATTCCCACTTATTGGCACAGGCTGAGACATGAGGAGCTGGCCACTGACTTGCTGAAAAAGATTTGAAATTCCTGGTGGCAAGGTTAGTAGAGTGGACTCCTGGGTGAATATGAGCTAAGAACCTTAGTGCAAATAAAGGAAACCATGAATAAGTTTCATTAGGGGGATCATGGTCTGCAGACTGGGGAAAAGGAATGTACCCCTCTACTTGGTCATGGGGAATTCACATCTGCAATACTGGATTCAGTTTTTGTTCTCCCATTTCAAAAGACCTTGTGGAAACTGGAGAGTGTGAAGCTG
The DNA here is from genome assembly GCA_013397915.1 of Daphoenositta chrysoptera. Classification (NCBI taxonomy): domain Eukaryota; kingdom Metazoa; phylum Chordata; class Aves; order Passeriformes; genus Daphoenositta; species Daphoenositta chrysoptera. Next base: position 1,306,059 of record VZRO01002612.1, read on the forward strand.
TGGGTTTTCAAGACATTCAGGGACCAAGGGCATGCAACCTACAGAAGTAATTTCTGGGAATTTTGTTTATTACGCAGAATCACAGAACAGTTTTGGTTGGAAGGGACCTCTGGAGATCAGCTAGCTCAATCCCCTTTCCAAGATTTGACTAGACTAGGCCAAGACTTGCTGATATTGGGAATATCCCCTGGCTGGAGTGGGAGGTTGGACTAGAAGATCTCTAGAGATCCAACCAAGATTTCAACCAAGAGTTCTGTGGGAAAAATCATTCATGGGTATGACTTTTCTGTAAGTATATTACCAGAAACTGAAACATAATGATAACAGCGATATCTAAATTAGTCATATGTACAATTTCTCCTCTTTCACGTGTTTCACAGCAGTCTTGGGGGCTTTCAAATCTGAAAAGATTGTGGCAGATGGGTCCTGGCTATTGGAAAGCCCTATCTGAAGAGAAACAGATAGGAAGTCTTGGTGTCTTTTGAACAAACAACAAAATTCCCTTTAAAAATATTTTTATAGAAACATATAAAAAGAAATCTAACAAAAAATGAGGGACTAAAGGGTAACAAGATATGACAAGACAGATTCCTTACTAGTACATGGAAAAGGTTAGATTAATATATTGTCTGCATTTTTCAGAATATGAAAGAAATATACAGAGTATGTGCCCCCTGTAACAACACTAAGAAAATCTTGGCCATCTGTATACTATGGGAAGGGAAAATGACAGACAGTAGGCTCTCTCTTGCAGAAGATGATTTTTCTTGAATTGTTCACTCTTGCATTGTTACTGCTGGTGAAGATAATAAATGTCCATGGATGCAAAGCTGTTGGTGTTCAGAGAACTGCAGCTGATGCAGCATGTGGTAATACCTTTCCAGAACGACCATGGTTTACACACCTCACGGAAATCCACCTCTCGTCTGTACCTGCCTACAGAGCAGACCCCAAATTATTGTTTTTGTTCTGAATCTGGTCAGTGCTTCGAGTGAGTTGGTGTTCAAACGTTCATCTACAGAGCCTGCAGAGGAAATCGAGCTGATGTTTAAAAACATTATATAACAGATAGCAACCAAACTAGTTGAGAAAATATAAAATCAACTCACGTGGAAGTATGTGATATGGTAGCTGGCATAATTCAACTTCATAAACTACCTCAAGAGCTGCTCCATTTTACTGAAGTTTAAACCTGTAAAATAAGGCCATAATTGTCCAGTTCCAGTGGAGACATCTGCAATTGAGTAATCAAGGACAGACCTGTGGTAAGGCCTCAGCCTGAAGCCAGGTTTTCCAGAAAGCAAGACAACAGATATTTTCAAGATGGTTAATGTGTTAAATGCTGAGTTATTCTGGAAATGACCATGGATGAAATAATCACAAGCATATACATGATGAGGACTCCATCAAATCAAAAATTACCGTTCGCCATGACCAAATATCACTGCAGCTACATTTAAATTGCATGATTCCTCAAGAGGCATACTGTTATGAGGATGAAATCATTGGGAGTTTGTCAGGTTTCAGTTGGATTCAAACATTCTCCTGGGAAGGACACGTGGCTATAATTCTGAATTTATAACATTGCCATCCACAATACTGTGACAACTATGATTGTAACATCACCTCTGGGGAGTTAAAATGTAAACATATCTCAATCATGCTGTTTAGATTTAAAAAAGGAGTAAGGATTTGAAATACAGAAATATCTAGATGACTCTGACTATGGAATAACTGGTACTTTAGGAGCAATATTAGTCCAAGGCTCAAATTCAGATGATGAAGAAAATTGTCTTCAAAATGCTGCTTAAATAGATGCATAGCTAAGTCCTGAATCAGGTGTTATTTATAGTGAGCAACTGTCCTAACCTTGTCAGTCACATTTGTTTTCTTTGTCTGTGTGACTGTCAGGAGGGAGGCCAGAAGAAAATTGGAAGTTGAACTTTGGGCTTTCTCTCTGCCTCCACTGTCCTTCCCCAAAATCACTTGCAAAGCAATTGCCAAACCCAGAAAGATATTCAAAAGATGTGGACTTCAAATTATATTAAGACTGCAAGCCCCAAGTATAGTTACATCAATATAAAGCACACTGATAAAATAGCTGGCCAATAATCCAAGTTCTATACATGGAATATTTTGGACCCAAAGAAAAGTGGAGCTGTGGTGCCTCCTACTGGCTCTGTTTGTGTCTCTTATTCCTATCTCCCATGTCTCAGGACTGCTACCATTAGATCTTTGAACTATTAATGCAGACTTAATGATGGTAAAGAGTGGCTCAGATAAGGTCTCAGATTTGAAAGACTGCAGCTATTTAAATTTAAAAGAAACTGAAAGTGATGAAAGCAGTAAGTGACTCACAAATACATGTCCAACAGGAGGAATGTATACATTTTTTCTTAAAATCCCACCTAACAAATGGATAAGGATGTTTTTTTGACAGATTATTTCATTTGATGTAAAACTGAATATGCTTTTTACACTGATCTTACTCCAAGACCCAAAAATGTTCTTTGATTCAAATGTTATTCTGATTCAAAACTAACGAAGTAGGATCACAAGAATAATTCATTTTTCTGGAGCTACCTCTTTTCCACAGGCTGTAAATTGTACCAGACATAATTTTAAATTGCTCTGTGGATGAAGAAGCTGCTAAGTCATTATGCTTGTAGAGGAATTTATGTCTCAGTACTACTGCATATATCCAGCCTTCCCATGCAATCTAGATACAAGAGCATAAATCAACATGTTCAAAATACTTAAGAAAATATATCCTTTATTATTTAGGAGAAAAACCCCAGTACAATAGCTAAAATCATAGCTTTTAATAAAGAATTAATCTAACAGTTGCAACAGCACTGTGCATTAGAACGTGCCTGATGTTGGTGTGGTTTTTCCTTTGGCCACTATGTTAGACAGGTACAGCATCCCTGAACAGGTACTGTGCAAATTTTCACAGTTTTCTGAAAATTCCAGGATCAGTCACTGATTTGGGATGACCAAGCACATTCTTGGACTGTACATACTCAGCCCAGCAGTGATCCACCAATCTGTCCTGTAATTTAAACACACTCTCTTCAAGAGCTCCACATGCTCCTCTCTGCAAATTCTACCCTCAAATTTCATTCACATGGATTTACTTAACACAGGTAAGTACATGATCATTATGCTTAGCTTTGGACTATTTGTCCCCAAGAAAGCACAGGGAACTCATTGTGACAACACTGGATTTGAATTTAAATAAATGTGTAGCATGAAATAGCATATATATAGCAACTATGTAGATAGTGGGAACTCAGAGCTTTCAGATCATCATAACCTTAAAAAGCAGAACTACCATGTAATATTTTTTGCTGGTATTTAAAACAATTAGTAGGACTAGACAGGAAGATTCAGGACACACAGCAAACAGCTTTCACAGCTAACAGCTGCCATGCAGAAGAATTTGCATTGGGAACTTGAAATGCTCAAAAATGTAAACAGGAACCAATAAGGGAAATCAAAGCACAGATGTACAAGTGATTATAACACTCCTCGCCTGAGATGCAAAGATGAAAAAAAACCCTATTAATTAATAATCAAGCTTCTTGAACTCATTCAAGCTTTGGAGGACACAAAAAACCTACAGTGTAGCAGAGGTCACAAATGCTAGACAGAACATGAACAAGTTTCTAACCCAGAAAGAAGAAGGACAAAACCCAGCACAAAACAAATAGAAATACCCATAGCGTTTTGCACTGAATTTCATCCAAAGTTTCTCTCAGGCTCTGATTCCAACTCCTGCAGAGAGATGACTTTTAATACAGTCAATATTTCTTCAGGAACATGACAAATTACTTGACAGGTTGAAGAGCCTAGGCACGCAAAGGTGAAGTGACTCAGATGCTGACTATAGCTCATCTGTCCTCAACAAAAATGATGCTTTTCTCATGCAGCTGCACAGACTCTGTCTTTGCAGTCATTATTCACACCCATGTTTTCTGAGGACAACATCAATATCAGGTACTACCACAAATGGAAATGGCTTCATGGAAGTGTGAAAAGCCAGATCTTTTATAAAGGGAAATGAAGAAAAATATTTTTAAACGTGTGTATGGAACAGAAGGTACATAGAAGTTCTTTAGCAGACTCATCAATTTATTCCTCTTTGTTTCAGCTGTGGCTTTGTCACCATAAGTACTTGTGTCATCTCAGCCCTCCCCTTAGCCTGTAAGGTCTCAGTTGATAAGGCATTTTGAACAGAAGTTACTTCAAAGGAACTTTTTATAGCAGCTGTTAAATGGTTACTTGATTTTAATAGCAGATTCTGGGCACTCTGTCAACAAAAATAACTTACACCACTGCTAAGCATGGCCCAGAAAATCACTCTTTTTTTCTAACCTGCGTTTAGTCTTACAAAGACCAAGAGTTATATTGCAAATTGGTAAAATTTCTGGCTAGCTGCTGTCTAGAATGGATTGTATTAAGAAGTTTATTGCATTACACCACACACATTGTGTCAATAACCATATAGAATAAGCACTGTCTTTCAGATGTTTTCTATAGCATTATGTTGAACTGCTTAGTGCAGTTCTCAAACCACTGGCATAATTAAGATATTTAAGTAATTGATGCCATTTGTTTTCTCATTTTTTAACAAAGCCCACATAATTCTCTATTTTATAAAAAACTCATGGAAAAATATTACTTACATATATAAGGACACATGGTTTTGGAAGCATTACTTTAATCCCCAGGAAGTAATTTAATAAAAATGGATTTTTCTACATCAAGACATCTGAAAAAAACCTTCTCATAAATATTGGATATAGAAATGTCCTTACAGCAACAACTGTCAAAGCTCCAGCTTAAGTAATAAAAAGCTTAATAAAGTTCACTTTTGATTAATGATACTTTTCTCTCCCTCTAATTTTAAATTAAATGCCATCTGCTAATAGCATAATCAAGGGTCCCCTACCTTAGTTCTATAAATATCCGTGTTGTTCCCAGTAGAATGCCACCAGAATTGCACCAGATGTGAGTTTGACATGATGCCCTTTAGATTCAGATTTTACAGTTTCAGTCAGTCTGATCCTGCAGAGACCCACCCCTCCCTTTCCTTTTGTTGGCTCAGCTGATCTATGGAAGCCGATGGAACGTTCGCTCACGCACGTCTTTGCAGGGTCAGTCCTAGTACTGGACAAGCAGACTGACCAGCAACTGCTGCTGAGAAAAGTGAAGTCAGACCAGTAGTGTTGGTTTGTTGCAAAAGTTAAACTGCTCATTATCCAGGCACACCTGCTAAATATCAAAGTGCCAAAGGCCCAATACACTCCTGTGTTATGCCAGGTTTATGTCAGGGAAACCCTATATGCTGAAGCAGGGGGCTTTATAGGCCCACGGGGCTAAGGGTCAAATTCCAACCCTTGTGAGCCCCTCCCCTTTTAAACTCAACTATTTTAACATATTTAGTGATTGATTTTCAGTTTTAATGTCCAGCCACACTTGAAGTCAACCCATGCGCCTAAAAGGAATCCAAATTTCATTTACCCAAAAGGGAAATTAATCTTAAGCTGCCAGTTCTTGCCATGATCTTTAATAGGCGTCAAGAAAGTGGAGTAGGAGAAAGAGAGCAGCTCCTCCCTCCTGAAGAGCAGAGGAAGTCCTGCCCCACTCTTAAAATCAAGGGTATAGCCAGCTATCTTGGGAAAATTGTTCTGGCTTTTGAAACCTTTTTGAATGGAATTGTTTCATGTTGCAGCACCCAAACATCAGAAAATGCGGGATTTAAGAGACAAACCTTTATTTCACTTTTCCTACTGATGCCTATGTGTTTTCCTCCCTGTTGCTGTATGCCCTGTTCCTGTTGTGTTTGCCCCTTTGGACTTTACCTGTTGTGTGTGAGCGTTATCTTGCTATAGTTATGCTGTACTATCTAATTTGTTCATTTGTTCAGACATTTTAAATGGCTTTATAAGGGTGAATTCCTGAATGCTATACAGACATTCTCACTTTTAGAAATTGTGATTGTTCCCCAGAACAGTTATTCCCTTTTGCACCTCATGATTTTCTAGGACATGTCAGACGTCTATTTTTTTTTTTTTTCTAGGAAAGAAGTCACCTCATTTTATGGCAGTAATTGCATCAAATATAGAGTGAATTGAAGTGTTTTTCTTTCTTTCTTCTTCATGTTGTTATCCAGATATTCCTCATTGTCCCTTTGGGCAATTCCTGTCACAAACAAAATTATTGTTCCATAGTGATATAACCACAGTCTGCCAACAGGAAGCAAAATGTCACTGACTGTCATTGCTGTTATGTGGAGCTTTTCCCAAGGCTGCAGATCTGGCAGCCTAAGTAATGTAAATCCTGTTCACAGTCATTGTCCCACTGCAATTAACAGAGGTGACGTTTGCTGGTCTGAGCTCAGGAGTTTGGGTTTTATAGCTGTGAGAGAAGCATTTCAAGGCTTTCCTGAAGTATATCCGTCCAAAGTGTGGATGTCCCTTTAGAAACCATTTCTCTGACATGCACTCTTACTCCAAATTTTGTATAGTCCCATAACAAAATAGAACATGGAAAGAGGTTTAGGATTCAGTTTGCCTAGCTAACATACAAAAATAATTTGGCAGCTGGGGCTCCATGGAGAAGGATGTAGGCAGGAAAAAACACAGTCTGGGACATAATGAATGTTTTTAAAATCCTCACAAGCTTAGGTACTTACTGTCAAGACCAGAAACTGATGTGTGCTATTATGGAAATGTTTTCTTTTTATTTTTTTTTCTCTCCAGAATCTGTTTTTAAGCATCAGTTGGTCATATTGCAAATAATCAATGGCAGTTAGTCTTATCAGGTCACAACACTATAAGTTATATTTTGCTAAATAAATTATTATTTAAATGACATTAGGTAGCATTAGCTCTATGGTAACAAGCAATGGCACATTCTGTACAAACAGATAAGCCTGCTCTTCCTACGCCTGTATCCAGGGTGCTGGGCTGAGTTTGTTCTCAGAGGGAGAAGGATATGATTACTGAGATAAAACAAAATCACACACTACAGCCATTATGGGAAATGAGGGAGGGGAGAATGTTAAATGGATGTAAACTTCAGGAGGTTAAAACACAGTGTGCCAAAAATCTCTGGATTAATAACAGATGGAAACAGGAGCAGACTAATTCAGAACTCACATTTAGGTTGCCAGGATGTTGATTTATCAAGCTTTTTTATTCTATCCCAACAGCCCTCCCACATAATGGTGATTGCTGGTGATAAAGAGAGTACACAAATGTTAAATAATAAATTCATTTGTTACCTCTGGTGTAGCCAAGGAACATTGTTTCAATGCCCTAGATTATGTCTCCAAACACTCAAGGAATATCTAAGGTATAGCAATTAAGCATAAATCAATTTAAAATCTCCAACCGTCCAAGGGCACACTCTTAATGAAATAAAAATTGAAAATCGATCTCAGTAATATGAGAGAACAGAAATTCAGAAAAAGCATATAGCTTTCAAATAAAAACCTAGTGCTTTTGAATGAAACCTTTTCCAATAAGATCAGAAAGTGAGTCCTTTAGCTGCATGAGTTGTAAAATCTGAGGAAAGTGGCATGTGAGCGACACTGGCTGATTGCATTTCAAGCTGCATTTGAAGTCAGGACCTTCAAAACTGAAATTTATGCGTATCCTACTCTAAGTAGTCAAATTCTCCTAATCAGCATGATGGTATGTTTTCATCTTTTGACAGCCAGAAGGGACACTTCTTTGATGGTGTTTATACACCTTTGATATGGGTAAAGCAGCCTATTCTAAGGGTTTAAAAGCCCCCAGTGTTATGTTAATGAGTAAAGTTTTATGATAAATGATAGCTTGGGTTATGAATTCCAAAAGCATGAACTAAAAAGAATACCAACCATAGCTGGCATGCATTAATGTGTTTTAATGGATGTAAGCTAGAAGAGGAAGAAACCTTCCATTTTCCATCAGATCTTCCTTGTATCAATTGCACTAACAGTGCAACTTAGTGCAACACCCACTTTCATTATCACTGTCCAGAGGTAGGAAGTACAGCTATTAGTTTCTGATAACATAAATTAGTCCCTCTAATGAATATATTTTCTACATAAAGATCCCAATTATTTTTATATTACATCCATCCTACAACAGAAACACAAAATGGCAAACAAAGTCCTCCAAGATTAGGAGATGAGTCTATAGCAGATGCAGGAGAGCACCCTATCACCTGACCCAGTCTGAGGTCCCTGTAGGGACTTAAACTGATACCATGCTGCAGTCAGCCTTAAACAGACTCTAAGCATAAAAGTTGGTAAAAAAAAAAGCTTGAAAACAGACAAACGTCTACCCCACGACATGAATTAATAAATACCATTAAAATAGCAAAGGTGGTAAATGAAAGTGTGCTTTGTAACTAAATGCAATGTTCTTTTAGTGAGGAAAGGCACAGTCCATGGGTCAAGCAGTTATCAGCCTTAGATTTGTATGATACAGTGATGTAAGACAGTATCAACTCTGCAGCCAGTCATTCATGCTAGGTGTAACAGAAGATATATATGGTTACCACAGTAAGAATAAATCCTGAAGATTATTCTGAAAATCTGGAATAAAAACAGTAAAAAAATAGTGGGAGTTTTCCCCAAAAGACAAGCCAGAGTTTTCCTTTAACCCAAACCATGTTTTCTAATGAAGCACAACTCAAAGTCAGAGCCAGCAAAAAACCCAGCCACAGAACTGTGACTGAAACTGTGACTAATTAACAACTGGATGGAGCACAGTTGATTATAGGGGTTTGCCATCAGAATGACACTATCTCTCTGGAAACTGGGTGGGCAGGGAAGACTGGGTCTCAGACTTATAAGGCACTACTCTAGATGCTTGTCGGTTCAAAATGAAGGCAGCACCAGCACACTGAAACATTATTTAAGGATTGGCTGTCACTTTAAAACCAGAGAGGGTGATCCTGGTTGATGGTGGGCTTGGGCTTCTCTGAGTGGGAAGTCTTGATTGAGAGGGAGCTGCTGCTGACAAGGATCTGTGGTTTGTGCACTGGGGTCTGGGAGGGAGGAGTTTGGTTGAGCTGCTGATTGATGAAAAGTTTAGTCTGATCTAATTCCTGGCCCATCGTGGTTCCTGGCACAAATGGGTTGGGCTTGGGATGAGGCAACAATACTCCAAACCCAGCATGCAGTGAGCATTCAGCATTCAGAAAGCCAGCTCCTGTCTTGCATGGGACAGCTGGAAGTTGGGTTGATCTCTGGACTGATCAGAGGGAGAGTGCGTGGATGCTTCAGATGCTGTGGGAAATGCGATGTCACTTTAATGTAACTTTCTATAGGAGTCTTCTGTTTTCCCTCGCACAGTCTGAGAGATTTCCTGAATTTACTTTTTTTACAACCTGGAACAAGTCAGCTATGCTACTTTAGCAGGTGGTTTGGGAGGTTGGCATTTCCTTAGTCAGTGCTATCCCACATTGTTTCAATGAGATACAAACAAGAAAAGGTCAAGAACAATCCAACTGTAGAACAGCAAGTTATGCCTAGGAGAGGAAAGAGGTAAAAGAGGAAGAATACTGTAGCATTTGCTGTCACTGTATCATTTCTAGCCAGGACAAGGAAAAAATCTCGCTTCCTACCTTGATACACCGTTAGTAATAGGTCAGGAGTCAGCTGCTTCCTTTATCAGCATAGGGAGCTTAAATGTCAACGATTAAATGTTTCCATGGAGATCCCCTGAGCTTCACTAATATGGGCACATTATTTACACCCACACTGCTAGAGAAATGAGAATGACAGCACGTTTTATTTTGCCCCAGCATATCTGAAGGAAATGCTGCAGCTGGACTCTGAAACAGCATCTTGGAACACAGAGGCACATCTCAGGGATGTGGGAGACACCTGTTCATCTGATTTTGGCTCTTGTTGGAAAGGAGCAGCCAGCGTTTTTAATGCTGCATTCTGGAGAGATGACTCCAGTGCAGAGGGATTGTCACAGCTGCTCAGTAGTAAAGAATGAATCCTTGCAGGAGGCTGCAGTAGGTAGTACATCAACTCTGTGACCTACATAGGCTGCACACACTTTAACTGTTAATTTAACAGTACTGGGGAAGGAGCAGATAAATTCACAATCAGAGGAGTGGAGGAATATCTTGTTTGTTCCAAATTGGTTCAGCCTGGTTCAAGCTGATTATCTTGCATGAGAGTCACTCCAGAGTGACTTTCTCCATTAGTATTAATAACTGAAGTGTGAAAATTTCTGGTGTTGTTTTGATGAATATTTCATCTGCCATTTAAATAAACTAATTTTCATTCTTTTCCACAAGCATGCAAGTTACAATGATATGACCATAAGTGAATTTTGACGTCATGTACACATTTATATAGCATGTTCCTGAATATTTATTTTCCATCTATGGTGATGTAGAAGGGATATTTTAAGGCAAAACACAATGAAGTGCCATGGGACTTGCTACAGCACCTTCTGCAGCCTGAGCAACTGCATGCAGGTGGCTGCCAAAATAATTTGTTAAATCAAATATTTTGATGTATGATAGCCTAATAGAATACACAAATGTATATTTTAAGGCAGTACAGGCATGTTTAGTGATGAGCAAAAATAACCTATACAGTTTTCCATTAAAGAAAGCTTCAGAATTAAATCTCTCCTTAGACACTGCTGCCCAGATGTGGTAGGTTTTTCCATGGACTGTCCTTTTTTCCTCATGAGATGCAAAAAGCGTTGGAGACACAATTGGCAAATATGTATGACAGAAATATCTGAAATGTCTATCAAGTCAAATCAGAGATGCCATGAGCAGCTTAGATTCCCATCTCCTCCACTACCCCTGGCTATCACATAAAACAGATCAGCCCCAGAGCCACACAGCCTCCTCCCAATCCCTGAACGTGTTGGCTTATACCAAATCCATTATATTTGTTGGCATTGCTGTAGATGCAACAGGAACTAGATAAATAGCTTTTCACTTCCTTGCCAGACACCACAAGGCCTAGAGGAAGCAGATTTTGGTTTTTGGGGAGAGAGGACAGGGATTTCTAGCTGGGCATAGGCAGGGCTAGAGGGTGGAGCAGGACCTCTTATAGCACTGGACCCTGGCAGATGTGTGTGTTTCCTGAGTGCTGGATGCCCAGCAAGGCTCCGCTGTGCTGGGAGCTTTCCCTTGATTAGAGAAGAGGCTGAGTCTAGACCTGTGTCTTTACAGAACAGCTGGGTTGTAGCCATGCTTTTGCAATAGTATTCCTGGAAGTACCACTCCATCTGATGGCATTTCTGGGAAGGTAGCAGAGCACCACTAACTCTGATTTAGTGTACAGCTTCAAATAAGTCCTTCCTGGAAGTGTGGCTGATGCGTAGGAAGATGCCAAGATCCTCCTTGTATAAAATCTGTTAAAGATATTTGTTTACCATTTTAGAAAAGCAAAACACTGCTAGTGAGGACCATCTTCTGGATGTGTAGGGACCACATGGACAAATTCATTAAAAAACAGAGTTGGATTGACTGTTACTGATTCTGCTTCAAACCAACTGTTCTTTGAATAAATGTAAGACAGAAGAAAATTAAATAGGTTCACAGTGAATTTAAGAAGAGAATTCTGTTATCAGTGATGCTAATGAACTCACTAGCTACAAAATGGATTTTTGATCTGGGTACCCTTTACAACGCTGAACTTGAAATAAATCCATTTTATTAAACATTTAAAAAATGTAGCAATGGAATCTCTAAGCATTTTTAATACACAGCTGAGCTGGTTGCTTCTTGTCAGTAGTCTTATTCTGGTTCAGGCTAGGAAAAACAAATGCCCCCAGTTTCATGGCTGTCAATGGAGGTGCCTCTCTCAGCCTAGAAATTAGTTAGCCATTACCAACAAGTGTAAGGAGGTTTTTCTTACCCGTTACCACATACATCCCAAGTGTCCATAGACAGGTGACTGACTGAATGTGTGAGAATCCAGTGAATCTGTGAGACTTAAGCTTAGGTCATAGAAATCTTGTTCAGTACCTTGGGGAAATCTGTAGTGTTCTTTAGTTTTTCTTCTTCAGTGGGCCTTGGCCCTTTTCACCTCAGCTGATCAGGCAGCTCACACATGTTTGGTAATGGGATCTGCAGAAACCCAGGGGTGGTACAAGGAAACACTCAAAATAACTGCAGTCAACTCACTTTTGATGTGTCCTGGTTGGAGCTCAGTGCTGTCACATAGGCAAAGACCACACACGGGCTCCATTCAGAATTAGTTCAGGTACAGTGGGTAATTATCTAATGGCTAATGAGCAGTGATGCTTCATGTGCTCTGAGGTACCTGTTAGATGTAGCACATCCCCAGAGGGAGGAGTACAGAGTGAAAGGAAACATAAAATCTCCTTCCACAGGTCCCTGCTCTCCAACCCCCGCACTCACATGCACACCTTTATATTTTAGTCATGAGCACCAGTGGTATGCGGGACATATCTTACCTAACCTGCATAAAGATTAAAGACAAAGCATTAAGTGCTGCAGGAAAGAAAAAGAGAGAAATGTGGCTAATCAAGCTGAGGCATAGGGACCAAATTCCAAGGTCCTGACCACATCCCAGGGTACAAGGTCCATTTGCTGCTTCGTCCTGCCTTCAGGCCATTGGCAAACCCTCTCCAAGGGAGACGTCTGGAGGACTCATTTTCCTGAAGATCATCAGCCCACTTCACTCATCCCCAGACAAACGGGCTACCTACCATGTAGCACAGTTTCCTGGAATGTCGTTTTTCACTAAGGTTGAGAGCTGATACTGTTATTTTGACTTCTTCCCACTTTGAAAGGATAAATCTGTGTAACAAGGAGTTAGAGAAGCATGTCTGATACTCAGTTTAAATCTAGACATCCAACAGAGAAAAATACTGCCATATATGCCTTGCAAAAGAACATTCTGTTCTATTTTTAAGAACATAGAAGGATATAATCTGTATTTTTTCTTCTATAAAGAAAAAGTAAAACATGAAAAAAGTAACTTTCACTGTGACTCAGGCTTTAACATCTTTTGTTTCTTCATGTTTCTTCACACTGCTGCTCACTTTTTTTGCAAGTACCATGTACCCTTTTAGAGACCCACAGGAATTGTTCCAAGTTTTCAGTACAATATTTTATATCATATTTTTCTTTATATTGTACTTGTGTCAATATGGCAGGTTTTATTACTGTGCCATGTTGCATCCTGAGCTGTGAAGAACAGCCTACTTGCTTTAGATCTTTAACGTGGAAAGAAGGATGGTAACTATTGATCCTTGCCAGAAGATACATTAAAATCTGACACTTCAAATAAACTGAAAACTTTTACAAAATGAACGTTGAATTTCAGCAAGTCTTGAGATAGGGAAAATAATTAGTATATCTAGTTCAAGAATATGACTGCAGCAGTAGCTAGTATCTGGCAGAGATAGTTAGCACAGAAAAAAATATTCTTTCCCACCCTCTAGTTTTAGCTGTGTCTTTCCTTCCTTTCACACTAAATATAGTTCAGTTAAAGCCCTTTTTCTGTATTTTCTTTTTTATTTATTTATTTATTTTTAATCTGTGGGGCAGCAGTTTTTATCTGGGCCTGGGAAAGAAATAGGCTGGTTTTATGTTGAAAAGGTTACAGGACTTTACATAGCAATTACAGAATTATTATAAATACATGCACATACAGAAACAATATTTAAAGTTCCTTGCTACTGCCTCATAGCCCATTACTGAATTTTCAGTCTGTGGGAACACAGAACAAAATAATATTACTTACTTTAACTCTGTGAGTTAAAGTAAGTATTCTCTTTGATTTGAATCAGAGTTGGTACTTTGTTCTGCATTAAAATAAAATCTGTCCTGATTTCTTGTTTATCTTGTGGATAAACATGACATAAAACAATGAGTAGCATTATTTTTTGCTGCAGTGTGCTTTTCAGAGTAGGTGGAATGACATAACACAAGACCATTAATCAAGATGCAACTCCTGTTCTTTAGACTTCTCCAATTCAAGACCTTCCCGATTAAATCTTTTACATTTACAGAAAAAGGAACCAGGCAGGTAATGCACCCTAGGCTTCTATCCAGTAGCATAAATAGTTTATCCTTGCTTCCCTTTTCCACATGCCTACATGTTATTTCTGCATGCTCTTACACTGAGCACCGTGCTGAATTTCGTAGCAGTTTGTGCAGGAGAGCTGTGCTATGTTCAGAGTTGCCATGAGATAGGACAGATCCCCAGGGCTAGCCTGTGTCTTTGGAATTGCTTAGAAATGCAAGACAGACAGTAAGAGGCTGAAGCAGACAGTCTGTAATGCCCTGAAGAAAGAAATTAATGTCTAGTAACAAGCTCTCTTGTTTTATTACCAATGGTACTGTACAGCAGGAGGCAAAGAGGGTATTTGTTTGAATTCTGTGAAAAAATGCATCTTCTCTTTCCCTAGCTTAGTTTCTTTGTAATTTCTCCACGCAGAAGTGTGCAGACAGATCTGTGTGACTGGCTGGGTGTGACACAGGCATGTCTGGGTGATGCTGTGCCTGAACTAGAGCTCAATAGAGCTTGTATCTTAGAGAAGATACATGTGAGGTATGGCCTGAATGCATACCATCTGTTCATACGGGCCTTTTGCTGACCCTGAATTTATTACAGATACAGAGGACCAGGGTCCCCAAAGTGTTTTGTAGAAACACTTATTCTTTCCATTCCAGTAAGTTACCAAGTGTTGTTTATGAGTGCCACAAAGAGAATTCAACACTTGATGTCAGGAGAAGAGCTCTTGCTCAGTCCTGCAATGCTCCCACTGATCCTGATGTGGAAGGTGAGGTGTTTATGGGAAGAAATTTTCGTTCCCTCTATTTTCCTCATTCGGAAGTGCAAGACTTGATACACTTTGCACAACAGAAAACACTCTCCAAACAAACCTCTTGGAATCACTCTTTACCATTAGTTTGCTAATGGTTTATTACAAAGGTTACACCATCCCCCAAAGTTTACTTTGAAATGTTCTCTAGAAGGGAAGCAAAATACATCTAGCTTGAAGCAGTCAATTTTAACATGACTAATATCATAATGTATTTAATAACCTTCTAATGTATGTACCAACCTAGAATATGCTCAGAAGTTTTATCACTGAAAAAACAAACCTGCAGAAAATATCCCTTTCTCTCTCTCTCTCACTAACTCATTCTATTTTTTTAATAGTAATTAAATCATGATAGGCTGTAAATTAAGTTTTATTTTTCTCAAGGTTGTTCTTCTGTGCCCAAGGCATAATTATTCAGGCATAATTCTCAATCTGTCATTCAGGAAGGACTAAAGGCCTCTTGGTTTATACAGGTTATCTGGGTGATGACATAGCTGGTCTCTGCTGATTGCTGGGGATGGGCCGTGTTACTGCCCAACCTGCATTTCAGTGTCAGACAAATGTGTATTTCCAAGTCTCCATTTGTGTCTTCTGTTATGGTTGGAATAGTAAATCCTTATTTTTATAAGACATATAAAAATCCTCTGCCGTGATATATGAACAACTATGCAGCTGTTATTTTTTTAATATACTGTTTCATTACAAATATATATTTGTATCCTAAAAAAACCCCACCAAAAGCCCTGTAATTTTGTCAGGATTGCATACACTGACTTTGACTTTTCAGCCTCTCTTTTTGTTACACCCAGCTGTAGTAAGGCAAAATTCAGTAACTGCAATGCAGACCCAAATTTTGACATCCAACATTGTACAGAGGTTAAGACCATTGCTGAGAGCACAGTTTCATCAGGGAGTTGCTTAGCATGTGTTTTCTCTAACCATCCCCAGCGAGGTTTGATATTGTTGAACATGGCCAATAGGCTGTCTATTGTTTGCTGCAATGCTGTTGGAGTTTCACTCCCAGCAATGTGCACAGGCTTGGTGCAATTAAAACTCGCAAAGCAAAATGATGTGGTTGGGCACTCCCTGCCTGAAATGTTTCATTCCTAGGTCTAAAATGGTCACTGTGGTTTTGTATTGGAGTTTTTCTGGTTCTCAGAAATCTAAAAAGCAGACTGTGCTGAAGAAGTTGTTGCTGCTGTGTGCAATGATTGTCAGCTCTTTGGATTCGCATGCTCAAGTCTGTTAGAGTTGTTTCAACAGGAATGCATTTGACAGCAAATTTTCTCTGAAGTTATGGAAATTTATAAACTGTGTTGATTTCATCAGATATTTTCCTGTGGAAAGAAACTGACAAAAAACACGTAGGATCAGAATGGAGAATATGCAAGAATGGAGAATATGCATTTATGTAGAGAAAGATAGATAAAGGTATTGTTCAATTTTTTTTGTACCTATTTATAGACAGCTAGAGTTCACAGAGTCTGGGTGAGATAAGCACAGCTCTTGCATGTCTCTCTGCTACATGCCTCAAAACACTTGCATGCACCTGAATAAAAGTATTATTCCTGAATTTTTTTCATATTTTTAAGCCCATGTCCACTATATTGTTCTAATGTTGTTTGGGTTATTTTAGAATCATGTTACAGCAGGAGATTAACAAGTGTACTAAATATAATATTGTTGTTCAATACAATTCCATCTTTATTTTTACTTTAAATTTAATTAAATACTTTAAATTTTATTTTACTTTAAATTTAATTTCCTGATTTCTTCCAAAAGATTTGGCCCATTGTAGTCTTTATATGCTATGGTTTTGTCATGTCTCTTCATGAGTATTTCCTAAAGCCAGCAGAACACTCATTGACTTGTAATATAGGTATGAGTTTATTTAGTAGTGTTACCAAGTGTTTTTTCTCACAATTTTTTTTTCTCTGAACAACAGTAATGTTCAACTTGTAGCAAGGCAATTGGATTTCTCACACAATATAACTTGTCAAAATCAGTCTTTTTGCACTGAAGAGCTGAACTGTAATCTTCCATCTTTCTTAGTACCTTCTGTGTAGGAATATTTAATCACCACTTTGTTTAAACAATATGAACTTATGCATCTGAATAATTGCTGCACTACTTACCCAGCTTCTGCATACTCTGACCTCAGCAATGTCTCTTGTTTTCTTTGATTCTTTTCTTTCCTTTTCCTTCTGAATTTATCCAAACACAATAAAGAGCCAAGATCCCAAACCACCAAGTGGAGGCTCCTGCAGCTGGAAGCAAGCAGACTATGACCTGAAGGAGCTGCCAGTCTGTGCCCTAAGAGCCATCACACAGCTCCTGCTCTCTGAGACAGGGACTGCAGCACTCAACAGGCTCACAATGCTGTTGAAGACATGCTGTCATTATTTGGCTTTAAAACAAAAAATTAATCTTGCTCTTTGTACCTATTTATAGAAATTTTCTTCTCTCATTCCCAGTGGTATTAGGTTCATGTATTCACTGGTAGTTTAACTGAAGGCTATGGCCCTTCTGAAGTTTAAGCCTAGGTAGTTTTGCTTGATCATGTACTTGCAATTAATATTTTTCATTTTGTCTATGTAATTTAAATTTGTCTGGGATTTAGTTTTTGTTTGGTTGATTGGTTTGGTTCAGTTTTTTTTTCCTTTTCCACAGTGGCAGAACTCTCTGCAGTTGGTGCATTCACCAATGTCCTTCTGTCTGTTTGGCATGCCACTGCCTATTTGTGCGCTGCTATGTCTCTGCATCTGCTGCTTCTCTGAGCTCTCCAAATAATTTCATTTCTTTCCATTTTGTGCTGCATTAATATCCTCCATGCACAGTCTCATTCTTCAGTTCCTGCTTGTTTCTCTGATAGATTACAATATGACTGTTTTAATTTGCCTTCAACTTTTGGTATAATGATGTCTTTTATCACAGTTATGGTTAGCCGTTCAGGATGTTTCATTTCAAGGCAGAAGTGATGAAGAAGGTACAAATAGATATTTACCACTACTGGTTGGGCACTGAGATAGAGCAGTATCAAATGTTGTTCTTTCATCAGGATGTTACCACTATATCTGCACATCTGCCCTTTAAATATACTTTTCTGCTTCCTTGCAGTAGTTGATTGGTATATTAATTTCTTGTCTTGCCTTTTTTGGTTTTTTTTTTTTTTTTTGGTGTTTACAGCAGATGAAGACTGCTGTGATTCACTTTCAAGACTGGACTTGGCACATTGTCTAACTTTCCACTTGTCCAAAGCATTTAGCTATCAGCGTGAAAGCTAAAAATATTCTCAGATGTGCTTCTGAACCTTTGATCCTTGTTGCTAGTCAGAAATTACTGCATCTTTCAAGAACTGATAGATGCATGGGGCAGCTCTCTTCTGCAATGTAGCACTATCCCAGCTGATTGCTTATTTAATGGCAGTTGTTGAAAAGGTACCTTTTTATTATCTCCTTAGTGAAAAAAAAAAGGTTCTGGAATAGCTCTGCCCTTGGGTCCTCCTGTTTGGATGCTAACTTGTCTGGCTGATAATAGAATATATGGCAACCTCTATTCATAATATGAACTTACATTGCCACATTTGGTGTTTTTCCTTTTATCTAAAGCTATAATTATCTATTAGTTTTAACACCGTTAATTGAGGAATGTCTATTTTTAATGAGTATGGCTTCCCGGTTTTGCCTGTGCATGTTATTACTTTGCTTCATGACCTTCACTTTGGCCGTCGTGCTAGGAGCAAAACAGCAAAGGGGCCACCAGGACATCACAATACTCAGGCTTTTCTTAGTCCTCCATATACACTCTCGTCTCCTCCAACACTTTCAAGAAATCCCTAAGTTAACACGTCTCTCCTCTCCTTGTGCCACTTTCTCTCATTAGCTGATTATATTTGAAGACTTCAGTGTCAGCAGGGGATGCACCAGATGACAGCTCTTGACAAGCACTCCCCTACGCATGAACCAAACCAAAGAGGGACGAAAAAAAGAAGAGGAAATAGAAAAGAAAGGACAGAGAATGAATTGAAGGTCAGATTCCTCTCCCTTTCACGGAACAGATGGGATCAGAGCTACACAATCATGAGGTACAATTTATGATTGAGGGGTTTTAATTTTCTAAGAATAGAAAATTCTGTTTCAAGAGGTCCCTTTTCAGGGACCTGGATATTTAAAAACCATATTTAAAGAAAAGAAAAGAAAAGTAGTATACAATTTATATGAATATGACGTGTTTTAGAAAGAATGAAACACTATTTTCTATTCAATTACAAATATGACTTAGGAACAAATCATCTGCTGGCTCTATTCATGACTTTCAGTGGCATGAATCCACAAAAAGCTTAGCATCATGGCTATAACTTAGGAAGAACCTGATATTTTAAGGAAAAAGCCCAGGAAAGTGACACAATTAGAGGTCCTCATCTCAGCTTCTTTGAACTAACATTTAACACTCTGTAATTATTATTTACTCATAATGAGTCAGAAGCCATTAAGACTAAGCAGGAGGCTTATTTCTGCTATGCACTCTCACGAAATTATGTTCAATAAAATTGCTTCTATTTTTACAATTACATGAGCATGAAATCAATGATCAATGATTTTTTAACCCCTCAATACAGCTTTATTTTTAAAATCACTCTCCCTGCCTAGAGTTCCTATTAATTTTCCAACATGACTAATCATTCATTAAGAATAAATTATCATTAGTTGCACATCAATATAAGTGTAGAAATATGACTGTATTCTTCCAGAGATAAGCATGAATTTTCCATTCAAACTGTTTTTGAAGTTTCCTTTAGTTCATGCCTCTTAACTACCCTGAAAAGCTGAAATATGCAAAATTTCAAGCAGCTTTGGGGTGGCATGAGTAAAGCCCAAAAAGTCTGTTGCAGCTGGGGAGTTCATGATGAAAAGTCCTGTGGCTTAGTGTAGATTCTGAAGCCTGTCTGGATGCCCCAATTTATTGAGGTCTTTGACTGTCACAGTATAAAAAAATCTGGAGCTTCTACATCTACTTCTATTTACAGAGGACAAATTACTTCAACTGGACGTCACAATTCTTTTCTTCTGAAACATATCTGCTTTCTGTGGTTATAAACAGACAGCTGTGAGGCTGTGTGTCTATGAGGAACTCACTTGGCCACCTGATTAGAGCTGAATTTTAAATCCCTCGTAAGACTTTTAAGAGAACCAAGTGAGAAAGAAGGTTCATGAACATTTTGATTTCTGCTTTTGGCTTTTGTGAGGTGCAGTGAGTCCTCAAGTTACATGGATTAGACACAGCCCCTAACTCTTTTTGCAAGGCAACAAGTACCTTGCATTTAGACCTACCTATGGCTGGGATATACTGGATATCCCCCAGGGGATATGGTTTCTAAGACCATTCTACTCAGGGCATACTGAAATGCATAGCACCCCCTGCCCAGCTTGCACAGTTGGGTTGTTGTTCTGTAGATCTCGGCTGTGACGATGAGAAGCAGCAAAGGCAGGGGCCAAGAAATATTCTAAATTTATCTGTGTCCAATCTGAGTCATCAGGTCTTGCAAACAGCCTTGCAGTAATGACAAGTTTGGAAAGCGTTATGGAATATCTGTTTCAGATGCTACAGTCAAAAAGCCATTTGCCATTAATATTTAGTAAAATAAAGACATGTAATAAAGCCTGAAAGCTAGACAATGTGCCTTGAGAGGAAAGTAGGAAAAGCAGACAGTTTAGTGCCTGAGGTCCCTGGAGTAAAATTTTTAAAGGAAACAATTCTGAAAGACAAACTCCAAAGCTGTTTCTTAGAAAGTGAGGAATGACAATATCAACGAAGAGGACAAAATTCTCAAAAAAAAAAAAAAACAATTTAATAATAAACCTAAAATTAAAAACTTTAAAATTTAAAATTTAAAAATATCAATTTAACTTAAAATTAAAAATATTAACAGTGGCTCTACAAATGTGACCTAGAGAAAAAAATAGTACTCTTTTCTCCTAAAAGTATATTTTGTAATAAACTTACACCAGAGCAGGAGTGGGATAACCAAACCCGGCACTTGAGATGTGAATGCTCGCAGAAACTTTCCTATACCCTGCTTACATCTTATTCCTAGCTGTAGACAATACTTGTCTACATTGAAGAATTGAAAGCCCCAACCCAAAAGGCCAAATTGAGTGCCTAATGCACCCCGTCAAGGTATCAAACTCCAGTCTTTACATGTGACAGCCTGCCTTATTCTCCTTCTCCTGTGATTATTGTCGATTAACAATTTTCCTTTCATAAAATCCCCTTTCTCTTGATTACCCCAGTACACTCAAAGGTGTTTAATTACAGACTCCTTCCTCCAAGCTGTGCCTGTTTTTTCTGCTTCCTTGTCCAACCAGACATCAAAGTTCTCTCCTTTTCTGGTGCAGGCACCCCAAAGCTGCAGTTCAGTGTTTCCCGCCCTTCTTCTCACCCTCCATCCCCATTTTCTTTCCCCTTAGCTGTGGGCAAACACTGACTCCCCTGTTGTCTGTGGAAGTCATCCAGACATAAAAGGTCCACGTGCTGTGGGTGACACAGATATTCATGGAAGTTGTCACTGCAGCCAAGAGGCAAACCTCCTCATGTGTGCTAAGGCTGCACCTGGGGGAGGACTGGAGAGGTGCACCAAGCATAAGGCACAGAAATGACAGCTTCACCTGGATTCAGTTGTTGTGTTTTCACTCCTTCCTGCTAGTGGGGAACATTTCAGCTGGGCACAGGAACCTACTCTTTGATTGCCTGGGATCAGAAGACTTTGGATGTCTTCCAGGGATAGGTTTCAGTGAGCTCTCTCCTCACGATCTGTTCTTCTCCCTCCCCCTCACCCAATCCTATATGAGAACTAAGCTCACAGGTTTAGAGAGATGATTTTTATCTTAAATGAATGGATTAAAAAAAAAAAGATCATTTATATTTACCAGTAAATGTAATGCAGAGATGCTGTGAACTATAAACTGTCATGTCACGCATAGAGGGAATGTTATCGCTGAACTAAAATTCTAGCTGTGCTCATAAGCCTCATAAATCACAACCATAAATAGACCTCAGTTAGTGCCATGGGGAAAGACTCTGCTTATTCATAAGGTTCTCATTTCATATTTTGCCACCAGAATAAGCCTTGAAACTATAAGCAGTTTGCATCCAGTGAATCAGTGGCAAGGTAATGGCATTAAACAAAATACTTCAGTGTGATAAACAACTGATATCTGCAGATCATCTGTATTGTCCTTGTGTATAAATTCAAAGCCATTTATTCAAATGTCACTTTGATTAATAACATTAGTTGCCCTTGATAAGATGCCGTTTTCTTGAGTATATCTGGAGGCTAAATATATTATGATATTCAAAAAAGAAGAAAACATTTTTTCTTATTTCTTACAGATTTTGCAATTATTATTCATTACTTCAATGGCATAATAGAGGCAAATGATGCATTATGAAAATAAAATTTTTTCTTTGAAGTTTCTATAACTTAGAGCCCCCCAAATTATTTCTTTATAAATATCTATTTATGTCTGTAGATTTTTTAAAATAAATGGCAAATCCCCTGGAAAAAAAAAAAAAAGAAGAACAATAACACTAATCATGTAGATGAAGTGGATTTATTAATTGATTTAGGCAGAAAAGCTGATGGAACTGATATAAAAATTAAATTGTCATTTCATTTCACCATGTCAAAGCACCCTCTTTGCAGACATTAAATTAGAAAAAATCCCTTTAAAACACATTTCTTTTTAAATATCTAGGAGAAGGGAACAAAAATTTTCAAAAAGGGCAAAGTAATGATGGGGAAACAAATTTTAGCCCGTGTTAAAGGAGCTGAAGGGGGAAATTTCATGTGTGTAAAAGAGAGCATATTTTGTTTCTGTTTTGTGATACAAACAGCAGGCAGAGCTAATATTCAAGCAGTTAAATGGGAAGAGCAAATATTGATAAGCAGTTTAGCTATCTGCAAATCGAAAGGGAAACAAATGTCAATTGCCTATAGTTCTAAAATATTTGCTTGGGGGCAAAATGCACTTTTGAGGCCATTTCTGGTTACACTTTTATTTGTAACATAGTGATGTGGTCGAATACCTCAGGAGAACTCCTGAACATTTATTTGAATTCTGCAGTAGGAATCAATTCAACCGTATCAAATCTGAGTTGAAGTGTATTAATGAGTAAGTGTTAGGAAATTTCTATTTTATCACTCCTTGAATTGTAATGCTCTACAGCCCCATAGTGGATAAAGAAGTTCTTCAGGAATATTATTTATCTGCATATACTGTTTTATTCCAAAAACTGCTACAAGAAGTTATTTTCTCACTACACTCCTTTTTTTGCATATTGGATATTGTTAATTTTATTTCCTTATTTGATGGCAGTGTTTCTACTACTGATGCATATTTCTGTCAATTCTGAAGAGAAACTATGAAATGGATGCTGACCTTCTGATATGGGGAGGGGAAATGGGGTCACCCACATGCCACGTCATTCACAGGCTGGGTCCTAACCCTGCTCATGACTTAAAGTTCAGTCAGTCTGGGTGAACTCGTGCAGTTTTCCACTGAGGGCACAACCTGAGTTGCTGAAAGATTGCTGCAGACTGAAAAATATTTACTGCAAGTAAGAAAATAGAAGATGGCAGGAATCCAACATGAACCCAAGATTTTTAGCTTGTGGGTTCCCAGCAAAGGTGGCTGGGAAGACAAAAATTTTTAGTGGTTAATTGAGCACATTTACATTAGTACAATTAAAAGTAAGATCACAATTACTATGGTGCCAGTCCTGTAAGAAATATCTGACAACATTAATTTTTACTTGATTCATTTATTCTAACTGGACCTCCAAGAAGCCTCAGATATGAGGTTCTATTTCCAAGTACACACAAGGGGAAAATCAGAATCCAGATCAATAAACTAGATATGAAAAATATTAAAATATAGACTTTAATATTCTAAGACATATGTTGAGTATTGTATCATGCTGTGAATTGCCTAATACATGTAACGGAAAATTTGTGTCTTCAAAACTAATAACTCCCTATCTCCTTCTATTAAGGTAAAGGTTCTGAATGTATAATTCTCATTGTGACTCTGAAATCAGCATTTTTTAATAATACACTGAGATACTGCATCAGTATTCCTCCTAGCTTCAAAAACTCACTGCATGCTATGTTTCTTTTAAAGGTAGAAATTTCTAATTCAGAAAGTGCAAGAGACATATGCAAAAGAAAAAAAAAAAAGAAAGCAGAAAATGAGCCGTACTAACTCGGGATAAACCTGCTCAAATAAATTAACAATGACACATCATAAAACTGAGTTTGGCATTTGCAACTGGAACAGACTCATGTATTAACTGATGGACCCCCTGTTATCCATTTGGACCCAGACAAGTGAGGAACTAAGGGTCAGGGTTTTTGGGGTCCAGTTTCCCACCCGGGCACAAATGATGTTTAATCTCTTTCCCTCTGCACGTTTGCTCCCTGGGTGAACTGAGATGAGGCTGGTGTGCTTGGCAGGAGGGCTGTGCTGGTTGGGGTCTGTGACACGTTCGTGCCCCTCAGCAAGGAGGAGCACGAGCAGGTTCAGGAGAAGAAATGCCTTCCCTTCAGCGCTCATGCAAGCTGCAACAGCAAAACAATTGCACGGCGTCAGAATCTCAGCATGAGGGAAGATTGTTCAAGGATTATTGTGTGATTGGGGACAATAGAGGCTTTGCCATGAGTGTGTAGAAAATGTCTAAGGGAGCCTCCTGTCTTGAAGACCCAGTTATTTGGAGATAAAGAAATGCAAAAGACCCCTAGTTGCTCTAGGCACAAAGGCACCCAGAGCAAGGCAGAGTTAAGGTCGATGAAATTCTTTTACTAAATTCTGTACTGCTATTTGACAGAATGTGTCAGAAGATTTACTCTATTCTTGGATTTAATAGGAAAGTAAATCCAGCAGACAAGCTCTTCTAAAGAAAAATAATTACATAATTCTGGTTTAAGTCTTTTTTGAGTACAGGGTACCAGTAATTGTAATTATATTTCACAATTTCTTGCCACTTGACAGGGATTGCTCTGTTTTTGAAGCTCAGCCTGGACTTGAGCTGTGACTAAAATAAAAATAATTTATCTTAAACTGCTGTCATTAAAAACAGACCTAAATCAGTCATGAGGAAAATAATGTAATTTTAAAGTATTATAACTGACAGCCTCAGGCATCCAGGGGAACGAGTACTTTCCCACACTTGACCTACACTCTGGTTTCACACTTCTCGCTGGCAGCAGTTAAAGATCAGCGATTAACATGGACTTTGAATAAAAATGGCTAAATTGACTCAAGTGGAGCAAGAAAGTATTCACACTTTCCTCCTCAAGCTCCATACAGATCTAAAGATGGGACACGTGGCATCCGTGTGTCTCAGCTGCCCCCATAGTTTGGGTATTCCACCAGGTTTTTTTCAGCCCAGATAGAAAACAGGAACCAATGGCAAATTTTACATGGAAATGTTATTAGCTTGTTCTGCACTGCCTTTTTTTAGGGTTTCTGGCATATTAAAATGTACATTTACATTTTTAAGACTGCCAGCCTCTGAATATTGAGACATAAGCACAGACAAAAACTGTACGATATCAGTTCCAGGAAGAAAGCAGAAATAATTTGGAATGGTTAATATTTTTAATAGAAAGCATGAGAAAAGAAAAATAAGTCTTTTAAGTCCTAGGTCCTAAGAAAGCAATATTATTTTTTGAATAATATTTCCTGAGTGAGTTGGTGACAATTTAAAATGTGCTTCTGTGATAAATGACCAGTTTTGACCTGGCCTGCTAATATTCTTCAAGATTTATCAGTACTAAGAAATGTGTGTATATTGTGAACATACCAATACTGTAATTAATAATTAGCAATGCTCCCCTCTTTCAGTCTTTACTTATGTTGTTTTCCATATTAGTCAGTGCATGTCTTTCACCTTACCTCAATAGTTTGCAATAGGATGATTTCTGCGTGCATCACTACTATGCAAAACCAAGGAAATATAACTATTGCAAAGACAACAAATTGTGTTAACATTTAACTCACACAGAGTACCTACAACTCTGACCAAAAAAGACCAAAAGGAACCCACACTCATTGGAAGTCAATAATCTGTCACAATCAGAAACCCCAGTGTATTATAATTTCCCTTAGGTCAGTCTGCTGCAAGACTGTTATAACAGAAAATAGTTGTGAGATTTAATTAACAAGAGATTTTAAGCTGTAGCATTAGAACTCCCTGGGCACTTTCACTGTATTCTCTGTATTTTCCATGTGGCCCTATTTTTTGTGTTGTTGCACCAAAGTTCTTTATAGGGCTCCTGAAAGAATGTTAGCAATCATAAAGTCTTGGTTCCAAAATGATCCAATTTCTTTTCTGATGTAAGGAAGAACAATGCTTTACAACCAAAGGATTAAAAATATAAAGCAACTTTGTGGTTAGGCTGCTGTATGTGCTGTTCAATAACTCCCTGAGCAGTTAAGGAGTTTTTTTCATACAAAGTGAAGAGCAGATTGTAGAATTGCAATACTATGCTTTTGGCAATGAGGAAATCAATTAAAATGGTTAAGGCATGCATGGAAAACCAGGTCAATAGATAGTATCAAATGAAATATGAAAATCTGTCATAAGTAAAAGAGATTCCAAGGAAGGAAAGTTTTGAATTTTCCTCTTAGTATATACAGATCTATTAAGCATATTGAGCTTTGGATGTAGCACTGTACTCCAAAAGCAAAGTTTAGCATTATTTTATAATATTATTTTTATTTGGGGCCAGTTTGAATATGCAAAGGTCTGTACATATAGCTGTCTCTCTCTGTGCATATTCTAAGTGAGAAAAATGTGTGGTTTAAAAAGTACCATTATTAATTCATTTTACAAGACTTACATGCTTTATATGGACAATATAAGTTATCAGTTGAAGAGCTACAATGGATTCTCCTGCAGGGATCAGAAATATCCATTGAATCATTATT
The DNA here is from genome assembly GCA_013397915.1 of Daphoenositta chrysoptera. Lineage (NCBI taxonomy): Eukaryota > Metazoa > Chordata > Aves > Passeriformes > Daphoenositta > Daphoenositta chrysoptera. The sequence continues at coordinate 1,332,889 of VZRO01002612.1, forward strand.
ATTCCCTGGGATGATTATTTGGGCTTTTCCAGATGTAAGGAACCAGTCAAGACATTTTCCTGGACTGGGGGCAGGATGGAGGAAGGGGAGTTGCCTACTCCCCAGGAAATACCAGAAGGGATTGTCTCTTGGGAATGCAATACTACTAAGAGCTGGGAGGGCTTCCAAAGGCATGTTGTTAAAATTTACCTCTATCATTTTGGGATTGCTGTTATTATTGTAAGGTATATGCTAAATCAAAATGTGAGACACCAGCTTCTCAAAATTACTGAAACTTTTCTAATAGAATAAATAGCCCTTGAACTTGGAAGGACCTTGAACTGGCTGATAATCACTCGTTGTCATCCATCCTCTAATGGTCATGAACTGCGATGGAAAAATCTTTGGAGGTGAGTATTCCCAAATTTAATTCCCAGCTGATTTTTGGCATCACCCCAGAAAGACACAGAACTTCTTATTCCATTTAATAGGTTGTGGTTTGTGGTTTTTTTGTTGTTTTTTCTGTTTGTTTGTTTGTTGTGTGAGGCTTGATTGGTCCAGGCAAAGCTCCATGAGTTTTGTCAGGTCATTTTAGACTCATCCAGAATCTGGCAGGTTTCATGTTTGCAATATTTTTTGTGGGGCACTGTGATAGGAAACTAGAAAATACAGTTAACTTTATAATCTCAGATAAATCAGCTGTTACTTTCAAATATGACCTTCACTAGCAGTCCAGTGAGAAATGACAGAGACTCAAAATCTTTGGGGAAAATAATTTGCTGAGGAACTCCAGTTCCTTCAGAAATTAAGGGAGCTTGTGCATATCTGGTACCTCTTATCTCTTATGAATAAGTCAAGAGCATCTTGAATGCTGTTTTGTCTGTTAGTAATTTGCATGGATTTGGAAGATAATACCAAGTCAGCAAGGCAAAAGGAATGTCTGAGCTGCTTCTGATTTTCATCTTGCAGTGCTTAACACTATCTTTCATAATATGGGGAGAAGAGAGGAATTTTTACATTACATTGCTAAGAAATTAGCAAATTTCCATGGACAGATTCCTTTTCATTGGCCCGAAGGCAAACAGAGCTGACACGTGTTCCTTATTCCACGTGGAATTCAAGCACTAACCTTACTGAATCCAAACAAATTCGCTACATGCAAGGATATCTCATACAACGTTTTTTCAAAATGAAAATTGCACCAGAAGCAAGGCAATGGCTGAGAAAGAGATGGCTTTGCCTAATCAGGGCCTTGAGTTTGCCAATAGGAAATAATACATTCCTTAATACTTCGCCATATAGAGAATAAAGATTTGTTTCACATGTTGTAAGTGCGAAGATTTTCAGCATATCTGTACCCATTAATTTGAATCAATTTGAAGATTTTATTGCACATTTTGCTTTACCTCTAGAAGGGAAGCTTAGAAAGACTTTTGTCAGAAAACTTGACAAAAGATACTGGGCATTTTTTTACTGCAAAACGGAACCTTCTTTTCTGGAGAACTGACCTGACTATGATCTGTAGTATAAAAGCTAGTTTCATTATCATCTTGCTCTTTTGTTGCTATAATGGGGAAGCATCTATGGAAATCAGTGAAGAAACTTAGATGAAGTCACCATGGAAGCTTTGCTGGTGACTTTGTGACATGAAGGTGTTAATCCAAATTTCCAGGGACAATATGAGGAGGGAAGGCTCAAGAAAAAGGACAAAGAAGAATGAATGACAAGGAATATAAAGATCCCACAGAAGAGAGAGGAGTGCCAGAAGAAAGAAACATGAAGCAGGAGAAATCAAAATGGATTTCCAGGTCATTATGTTAGGACTATAAGTAAGAGGTCTATTAAAATGCATATTTGTTACTGATCTATCCAGGAGTGCTGCATGCAAAAGTTTGGAAACACTGTGTTACAGATACAAAAAGTTTTAATGAGATAGCTGCTTTTCCCCTACATTTGAATTTTTGATTTTGTAAGCAGGATTTCATATGCAACTGCCTATTACCTAATAAAGCTACTGTTTTAGATACTGCAATTGATGCTTAGCAATTTTTAAGCTTT